>RJWJ010027235.1:0-22355 GCA_004363605.1 Indri indri
GTGAGAGGTGAAAGGTGTGGATCCTGGTTCAGTCTTCTACATGTGGCTATCCAGTTTTCCCAGCACCATTTATTGAATAAGGATTCTTTTCCCCAGTGTATGTTTTTGTCTGCTTTGTCAAAGATTAGGTGGCTATATGAGGATGGTTTTATGTCTGGGTTCTCAGTTCTGTTCCACTGGTCAATGGCTCTGTTTTTGTAGGCTTTGCACCACTTCTTGCAAGGAAAAATATTCAATTCTCAATGACCTATGGAAAATGCTTTTTGCGATTTCATCACCATTCGCTCTCCAGGCTTCTTCTCTGCTGGCATAAACAAGCTACTGTTAAGATGGCAAAACTGTGTCGATAATTTAGGTGCATACTTTGATTGATTGTACTGCTTCTCTTTTCAGATATAATAAAGTAAACTTTTGATTTGAAATTGGACTTTTTAAATTTAATGACCTAATATTTTACATAGCATAGCTTTTAAAAGACTGGATTCTAAGAAACCAATAATTTATTTTATGCTTTCACTTTTCCTGTTAATAGTAACAACTAGATTTCAGTAAACGCTATGTGGTTGGTGAAAATATTTCAGCCTATTGTTTGCCTCTACACTGATTCTAACTACAGAAAGAATCTTGTGTGGAGCTGAAATCATTGTATCAATTTTCTAAAAAGCAATCTTAATCACTTTCCAGGCCTGATTTCTATATCTGCATTTTCATGAATGTGTATTAACTTACTGTGTGTGTGAAGGTACATATTTGGGGATTAACGTTATCAAATTTAAATGTTGTGATATCCCAGTAAGCATAAAACCTAGTTACTTGGGTGCAGCTGTTCACATAATTGATTTCTATATTCACGGGGATTCTGCAGCACTAAGCACATGAGCAGTTATCATTAAGGCAGTTTCACAGGCCTCTGAATGTTGTGTTCCAATGATCCACAAACTCTGTAAAAGAGAATCTGAATAAAGACTTAGCAATTGCTTTGAATATCATGAATAGCTGCTATTTTTTTCTTTCTGAAACATAAAAATGAATCACTGTATATTCGCATTAGAGCATTCACTGCCATTTAAAAATTATGTATTTTATCATGTGGAAGAAATGTGAACTAATGATTAAAAAGCTTCACATTAGTCTGAGAAACCTCTCATGTACTTGAATAAATATGATAGCTTAGCAAACATAGATATTAAATATATGTTTAATATCTTCTTCTCAATGAAAATGTTATCTTTGAATTTCTGTAATCATATACATTTGGACTAGGGCACGGGCAAAGGCAATTTTTAATAAATTGTTCTAATAAAATGGATTGATATCCATTGTTATCAAATACATGAATGGATAATTGTTTATAGGTGTTTCCTCATAGAAAGCTATAAAGTAATAAAAATTGATTTCTTCTTAGTATTTCTTAAAGTGTCTCGAAATTAGTAGTGACATTTTAATAGGTATTTCACTGATAAAAGTTTCTATTTGTCCTCATAAATTTTCCAAATTAAATGATTAACAAGTTTAAAAAGTTTTCTTTAGCAGACTTCAAGACAGTTGCTAACTTAATGCACATTAATTTGGATCACCAACTAGTTAATCCCAAACATGTATGCATATGTGTATGTGTGAAGAATTTTATGTTCCTAGATTTGTATAAAATATGACTTTAAAAATGCTGGTCTATTCACATTTTCATGATGTAGAAAAATAAGGTTTTTTTCATTTTAATTTATATAGAATTAGCATTGCCTAAAATCCTGGAGTAAAACTATTCCAGCTCTTGCTGTTGTTTGGAATCAGTCATTTTTTTAATAATAAAAAAATTCAGTGTGGCATATCTACTCCAGAAAATTTTAAGCATAGGGCTAGTTGCTACTTTTTTCTCAGCATCTAATGTATTGTTGAAACTCTACATCTGTCTCATCAAGTGGTTAGTGTCTACTCTTCTCATTCTCTGGCCATAGGGAGGTGTTCATGGCTTAACCTTATTCAAAATTTTCCACTTATTTTTCTGTTCTTTGTAATTTTCCAAGGGTAAAATTATTATTTGATCTTATTCAATAAGACTTATTTCCCTGCAATTCAAAATAGATATTAAGGGCACGGGAAAATTGGTGGAGTTATTTAGGTCGATGGATTTACACAGCCTAGGCTTCCTATGGACAATCTTTTGGAGATCCTAGAGGAACACTATTGTCGTCAGTATCTATTGTGATCCAAAGCAAGAGAAAGGTCTTCACAGATAGCTACATCATTTCTAAGTGAGATAAAATACTGAAATAGTTACTAAGCATAGGTTTAAGTTTATATATGTTTGGCTTCTGATTTTTATATGGCACAGAAAAGTTAAATATATTTTGGTCTATTAATAAATATATTAACTTTTAGCACATGATAATCTAGAATCTGGATTATTTTAGAACTTGAAAATTTTAACATTATTTGAAGACCAAAATAGAGGATGTTTCTAATATGTATTCAGTACTGTTAAATAATACCTCAGAGAAGTAAATACAGGCATTCCCTGGGTTATGGACGAGATACATGCCTGAGAACATCTTTAGGTCGGATTTGTATATAACTCAGATCTCTGAGGAACACCACATACATAATAAAATCATAATAATAACAATCCTATAATAGCTCATGTAATAATAATACACTGTAATACTGCAATAACAATACCCCTGTACTGTAATAATAAGTTATAAAAACTTGCGCTCTTTCTTTTAATTCAAATAAACAGAACATAAAAACAAACTCCTACAAAAAGTTTAGATAGGAGATAGGAGAAATTTCAAAAAAGAATATTAATGGTTAACACTCACCTAATATTGCATTAACACTAGGCTAATAGGAATGTTACATTTATTTTGGTCTTCTAACCAAATCAATAGTAACCTTTCCATTTCAATAATCAATCCACTACTCCCTTCTGTAATAATTGATACTTTCATCGGAGCACTGCCTTTCACACATTCCATTATTCTCACTTTATCCTTTATGATTGTCTTGATAGTTGAGAGAGTGGAGCCTAATGCTTTCCCAACGAATGATAGTGCCTGGCCTTTATTTGAACACTTCATTATTTCCACTTTCATTTCCACTGTAATCACCTTTCTCTTCACTGCAGTCTCACCTAGACTTGGTGTGAACTGGTGTTGGAGGCATAGTCATAAGGGTAAACATACACTTACAAAATCAAATTAAAAAGTCAAGACAAAAGTGATGTTGTGGGTAAGCGACTGTATAAACAATGAGACCAGCCACTGGCATAAAGATGCCGCGTCAACAAACCACTACACCATGCGGGTTTGTTTACATGTGCAGAAGAAACTAGTTCTCAGATTACTCATTTAATTATTTAATTATAAATTATCCTTATGGGGAGCCTTGGGAGCCTGTTTGTAAGTACGGAATTTTGAATATAAAATATTACTTAAATATTATTGTGGGTGTTACAGAAGCATTGAACAAGAAGGGCCGATATTCTAGAGAGGAAAGAAGGATAAGTGGTGAAATAATGTTCTGAAGTTACTTTTCCTGGGAGGGATTTACTGATTCTGGGATAGGACAGGCAGTTTCTCTAAAGAAGGATAGAGTTTTGGTAGTGTAGTTTTTTTTTTTTTAATAAACCAATAAATTAGGTTTAAAGTCTGCAAACTGATGAGTGATGTACTAGAATAAATACACCAGGAAATGAGATACAATTCTTGCAAGGCTGAGATTTGCAAAGAGGTGTGTATGAAACATAGACTCAGCTTAGTAAAACTGCAGTCCAGCAGAGGATCGATTCAGTCTCTGATTGTATTAAATTAAATATAAACCAGCATTTCTGCCTGATGGATGATAGTGCAAATCCTTTCTGAAAAAGCGTCATTAGTTGGATCCTCAACTTTTTTTTTAATATATAAGGCTCGTTCTTTGTTTTCAATCAAAACTCACCAGGCCTGCCAAAACACAGGATGGCACAGCTTAAATGAGAGCTGATGACAGAGGTAGACCTATTGGTGGTGCAGACACTGGCATAAGCATGTAAAGACTTTTATAACTTTGATGAACACAGCCAACATAACAGGAAAATTTGGAAAACATTGGCAAAAAATGTAATTTCACTAGAGAATGAGAATTTAGAAAAAAATAGTGGAAACAAGTCTCTAAAACTGAAAAATATAGAAGTGAAGATCTAAATATGTGAAGTTAAAAGAGTAACAGAATTAGTAAACTAGAATCAAGTTACCAGAAATATCTAAGCTCAATGAGATAAAAAAGAACAGAAAGCAGAGCATGTTTTTTACAATGTTTAAAAAAACTAGAGATTTGGGCAGTTTTTCCAGAAAATGCTAGTAAAGGCAGAATTTGAATCTAAACAATTAGAATCTTTATAATTATCTCGATTTACATAAGGATTATAAAACTTTGGAAGATTCATTGTTTTCCAAATCATAGAATAAAAAATTCTAAAATTTAAAATGAATACACTAATAATGAGATTAACTTTTAAAAACAAATGTATTCAATCTATCATCACTAATATACATAATATAATATTTTAATAAATCATATGTATAATTTAATGTTAATAAGCCCTCTTCAAAATTACACCAGTTTTTTTAAACATATTTTAAATTACTTTATGCATGTGAAAATTACTTGTAGTACCATTTGCAAATTAAGTGTATTTCATTATAAAAATACACAGTCATTAATTTATATGAGGAATATATACTAACTGATATTACTGCCAGAACAGTAATATTGAGGCAATTGTAGAATGCATTAGTGATAAAAATTGTAGCTGATAAGAGCCAACATATATTGGCTACAAAGGGAAATGACTGTAAAAGTGATTTTTCTCATTAAAATTAATAAAAATAATTAAGGAGTATCAATTATGATGCCAAAAAATCTCTTTTGCAATTATTTACTTCTATAACCAACATATTTTTATAGGAAAATGTGTAAAATGGAAAAGTTGCAGATATGGAGGAGGGACAACAGCAAGAAGGTGAAATGGGACTTTCTAGTCCTCACTCCCCCGCAGAAACGTCAATTTGCGTAAGTATCTATGTGCAAAAATACCTTCATGAAAGCTAAGGAATTCAGATGAGAGATTTATAGCACCTGGGTATAGCATACAAATTTTTAAAAAAGACACAGTGAAGAGAGTAGAAAGGACAGTTTCACATTTCCCATGTCACCCCTCCCTTCAGCCCAGGCAGCACAGCAGGGAGAGAGACTCACCATCTGGAGAAGGGTAATCAGGTGAGACCACAGACCCAGAACCAAGGTTGCCCCGATGAAACCTGCTGCCAGGCCGGCCTCAGAGCCAGGCCAGTACCCACGGCTCTGAGATCCAGAGGACTCGCTCAGACTCCAGCCCCACCCCGGCACCAAGCCATGTCCAGTGGCCTCAAGCTCCAGGCCCATTCCCGCTCCAGGCCAGTACCTGAAGACTCAGGCTGACTCAGGAGAAGACTCTCCTGTCTAGAAGAAACCTGTCTAAAGTTTAGTCGGGTTGAGGCGAATTTTAAAGCTGTCTTGGTCACAGCCTTTGCTAAAATCTCCTCCACTGGGACAGCTTTTTTGCCCTCTGCTCCTTATTCATTTCCTGGTTTTAACCTTCCCAGTCTATTTCCTGGGAAATAAGCCATATTCCTTGATAACTTTGTGTCTTCCCCTTAAATGACATAGGAAGGCTAGCAGGATAAACGGGATGATTCCACGTTTTCAGCTGAAGCAAAGTCATTTTGGTGAAGAGTAATCCCTCCTTATGGAGGACAGGAGTTTTACGGTGGATACCCGTTTCTACACCCTGCCAGAGCTGGGACAATCTCCCTTAGATCCTTTGAGATCTTGCTAGGGTTCCTGGAAGTAAATCCCACAAAAGTTTGGGGCTCCCCTAAGGCTGCGGCTCCAGAGGTTTCTGAACCTTTTAGTTCACACGGAGCCTCCAGTATCTTGTCACAATTGCTGTTTAAGTGTTCCTATCATTTTGTGACTCTTGCGGTTTCTGCTCCAAGTAATCAGATCTCAGTCTCCGTATCTCACAGGATGTACCGTCCCTCTGGATTTCAGGGTGGTAATTTGCTCTATGTTCTGTTCCCTGATGGGTCCAAAAAGTCATTAATTTTTGGTTGTTCAGCTTTCCTATTCTAATAAGAGTTATAACTTCTAAGCTATTTACATGTCTAAGAGAAAAAACAGAAGCCCTATAATATTTTTCTGATTATAAAATTCATTCTCATTGAATATAATTTATAAAATACAGGAAAAAATAATAATTTATTGAATTAACATTAAGACGAAACAAACTAACAAAAATCTGGAATGGATTTCTATTGGAATTAAAATGAAAATCAAATATTTGATGATCTCTTAAAACCATTATATTAGTCCATTTTGTGCTGCTATAAAGAAGTAAGGCTGGGTAATTTACAAAGGAAAGTGGTTTATTTGGCTCATACTTCTGCAATCTATATAAAATGCATGGCACCAGCATCTGCCTCTGGTGAAGGCTTCAGGGAACTTCCAATCAAGGTGGAAGCTGAAGGGGGAGTAGGCCTGTCACATGGAGAGAGTGGGAATGAGATACGGAGGAGGTGGTTCCAGGCTCTTTTAAGGAACCCCTGAACTAATGAATCAAGAATTCACTCTATTGTGGGGAGGGCACCAAGCCATTCACGAGGGATCTGTCCCCATGACCCTAACACCCCGCACCAGGCCCCACATTCAACACTGGAGATCAAATTTCAGCATCAGATTTGGAGGGGCCAAATATCCAAACCATATCAGCCACGTATGGCTCAACCATATCCCGTTTTACTCCTTCCCTGATAAGCATGCTACAACCATATCAGTCACAAAGCCTTTGGGAATGTTATTTCCTCTGGCTAAAATGCCTTCTCTTATTTCTTACATGCCTTTCTTATATTTGTCCTTTAGATTTCATTTTAAATAGTTTTGCTTAGAGACAAGTTATTTCCTTAATCATTTTATGTCAAATAAACTCCCACATAAATTGTTACATATCCTGAACCATAATCAACTTTCTTAACGTTACCTACTACATATGCCTTTTGGCCTTGTTTTACCAGAAGCTCTATCAGAACAGAGGATGGCTGAACGCAGAGACCGTATTTTTTCACAATCCTCCCCATACCCTTGTGTGACACATAGTGGGTTATTAATTAATCTTTCCTCAACCATGATTCAAACAGATTATTCTTAATGCCAATAATTAAAATAGTCAAATGGAAAGTGAGCTTGAAATACAATTGATGATCATAAACTCTGAAGCCTTCATTTCAATAAGTGCTGCTTCATAATGTTTGTGTGAGTGGACAAGGTATTTTTCCTCTTTTGCATATGTTTCTTCATCTGTAAAATAAAGCTAATAATCGTGTCGACTTTATAGGATTTCAGTGAAATAAAATAAATAAATTAAAACCTTAGAACAGTCTCTAGTACATCAATGCTCCATAAAAATTAGTGATTATTAATTTCATAAAAAAATTAAACATGAATAATGATCGCCAAAGGAAAATATACTTCAGATGGTCTGTGCTATTTTATAACACTTCTTTCAGGTGTTGCAAGCATGAGGAAAGCACAATCAAATGCATTTCCATAAGCAGCCCACAACTTCCACAGCATAGTTAATAGCCTACCGCTTTATTTTACAGAGTTGAAGTCAAAGACATAATAAGGGTAATTATCTTTCACAAGGTCAAAAATATAGTTTTGAGGATATGGTTTGTTTGAGATGAACTGATCTGCTTAAGAAAATTCATGTTTATATTGCATTTAGTGTTCATTATAATTCCATTCAGTGTTAATACTGTATGGATAAACAGCTTGTAGATAAACTCATAACATTTCAAGGGGCCTTAGAAAATGTGCCTTATGTTACAGAATGAGAACTAAGGAAAGAAAAAGAAAAAGATAACTTCTGAGAAGCCATAATGTGGCAATCTCGAATTGCCATTCACAGCACTGCTCTCCTTTGCCCACCTAATACTATAGTGGCAGGTGCAAATTTCCAAGGTCACTCGGCGTGGTTTTGTGTCTTCACATTCCATATTTTTTCTACAGCACTCTATTGAATCAAGGTTATTTCAATCATTATAATATTCTTTGTTAATTATCAAACACATTCCCCACTATAGGGCAAGTGAGGTGAATATGTTTTACTCTTTTCTCTGCTCTTTAGACCCAATTTGGGGCACTTTGATATATTCTGCTTTACCCACTATGAGAATTTCATTAACAAATGCATGTGTCCAGTAGAAAGCAAACAGAATATCAAAAAACATGGAATCCTACCATAATAGAAAAATTTGAAGGTGTTAGGAGTCACGGATGTGGTAAAAAAGAGTTTACGTCATAGCTTATTAGCTATTATTGAATAACTGAAACACTAATCAAATAAAAAATAAAAATTAAACTTGGTATTTGTGTCCACTGGTCTCTAATTCTCTTCTTCCATTCTATATTTCAGTGCAACTGAAATAATGTCTTTAAAATCTTATACTTTTTATTCCTTTAAGTTAATGGTTCTCGAAATTAGCTGAGCATTGGAATCACCTGGGTATCACTGAAAAGTTACTCATGACTGGATCCCATCCACAGAGATTCTAATTAAATTAATTAAATTAATTAAATTAATTTAGGTGCCATCTGGACATTGGGATTTTTTAAAACTCCCCCAGCTAATTCTAAGCGCAGCCAAAGCTGAGACTCACAATTTTAAGCAATGCTTTATTTCTATACTTTCACTGCTTCACCAATCTAATTACAACTCATATTTCCACTGAATGTCATTTTCTCAGAGAAGTCTAATCCAATATCCCGAGGTATCCTTAATTTATACTCCTATGCTATCCTGATATCTGCCTCCCAGACTGTAACTAAAATTGTCTATAATTTATTGAATACTCATAACATAGTAAGAGATTTATAAGCATTAGTTGTAATTCTCAACAACCTTCTTAGATGTGATACAAATAAAACAGAGTAATACACTAAATGGTTAATAGAACATCCCAAGATCACACTCCAGGAAGTAGCAGAGCCCCATCTAAACTTAAAGTTGGGTTGGGACTAATATCTGTGTATTTTCTACTATATCATACTACATTGCAATACCATAAGAAAAAAATACTCTAAAATTATTAGATATATTCCAAAATACATGAGGTTATCTTGGTAACTACTAAATTTTTATCATTGGCAGTGTCACATGGGTGCTTTAGAGAAAGAGCTTCAACTCAAATGGTGTACACTACCATGTTATCATGAATCTTGATTTTTATTTTAAGATGTATCTATACTTTCTGGTCCATCTATACAGCGTGATTGTATATAATTTAGAGGGACAGCTATGGTATCTTCACTATACAGGATTTCAGTGAATGTTTTAATATAAAATATAAAGATAATATAACTCTGTTGTACAATTTGTATAAATTTCTGTTTAGAACACAATAAACTGACTTTTGATTTTTTGTGTGAAGTATCAGTATCAAAGGTTCTTCACTGAGAGACAAGAGGTCTTCTGCTAGGCATGGGTATCTAGAACCCAGACAGATTATTGCAGCATGGCTACATTAAAGGACTTATTTAGATATGTAAATTTATTTTTTTTTCATTTTTTCAGAAACACAGACTATTTAATTCATGTTAGTTTAAAATATTCAATGCTTAAAAATATAAGTCCCCCACAAACATACAGGATAATAAATATGTTAAAATAATCTCCTGCAGAGATGTTTTCCTATCCCAGAGGACTGTTTTGAACACTGAAAACAAAGAAAATGCTTGCATTTTCAGGATGTAGGAATACATTAAAACTTAAGGAAAATGCATGTTCAATATCAGCATTTTTTGTGTGTGCAGAGAATGTTTAGCTGGTAAAATGACCTTTTCATATGAATGTACTACTCTGTCTTTTTTTTTATAAATCAGGTTTAAGGAGTCTTTATCATATTGATCGTGATACATGTTTTCAGGTCAAAGCTGAGTGTGGTTATTGCATTATTATTTTTCATTTGGAACCTAACGATTTTCTTCCGGTAACTTTACAGGTCAGTTTTAAACAAGAGTTGTTATAATCACTTGATTTATATATTTTCTAAAAGATAATGTCACAGTGGAAAATCTTTCATCAGGCTATTGGGTCTACAGAGCTTTTACGTTGTTGCCATTTTGATTTTAAGTACTGTTGGAGATTCTTGATCAGGATTTTTTTTTTCAAGTTTAACATTCACATTATTTACATCAGTAAGAAGCTAGACGTGATAAATTGGTTGTTCAATATTCAATTCTGTGATTTAGAATAGATTTTTACCACATTCAGATTTGCCTTTATGAGAAATTATCAAAGTCTTGTCATACTGCCCTTTATCCTCAAAAGAGTTTAAAAGAAAACAAGAGCCATGGTACTTGTATTTAAAGAACCACATATAATTGTAATTTGCTGTAGACTTCAAACAATCTGTGAGCATTTTTCCTCTTTGTTATCAAACAATTTGATTTGAAAATATATAAAATAAGCAAAACAAATTATTTAGTATATGGAAATTTAAACTTATCAGTCTGTCTTTTCTAGCATTATAATTTATTTAGAAATGGTCTGATCATAAATGTTATCCACTGGGCAAAACTTCATCTAAAATTAAATGTTTATTTGGGTATTGAATTTTGTATCATTAATAGTGTATATTATTGACTATAATAACTGATTCAATATCTGCTCTGTTTGCAAGAATAAACTTTCGAATGAGTCCATCTAATTGAAAATATAACTAAATAAGAATAAGAAGATATGAATTAGAATTTCAGCTCTGCTTCTAAATAACTAAATTACTCTGGGAAGGCAGTTTAACCTTTCTAACCATTAATTCCTGTTATTTTGATAATTGAACTTGAAAGTCTCTGAGAACCAAATATACATGTTCCTGAAAAATGAATATACCACATCATATAAAATTAGTCTTTGTTCACAGATTTTTAAATTTGCTCCCCTAAAAAAGTTGACAAACTAATTGAATACAGTATTTAATTTACTAGATCCTTTCCTGAATACTTTTTAATTTATCTCAATTCAATGCCAATACTATTCTAAATTCCTGGGTTTCAAACCCATTTCTGGTTATAGTTAAGAATCTTTGGTCTAAGTGATTGTTCTACTTGTCCTAAGAAGTTGTGTTATAGCTCTTCATAGTAGGCAATAAAGCACAATTTGTGAAACTTATGTGTCAGAAAATGTGATACGTATTTTTGGTATATCAAATGAAATCTCAATAAAAATCTGAAAATAGGTATTATTCCCAATTTGCAAATGTCATAAATAATTTCAAATATTCAATTTTGGAATTCCACTTTAGACAACAAATTTTTTGAGTTTATTAATCTTTCTTTGTTACAGATTTCTACTACCTACTGCTTGACTCATCTAGATTTTATTTTCTGTTTATTGACATCTTCTAGTGTGCATTCATAGTTAAGATGATTCATACTAGCTGCTCAAATACATTGCTTTATTTATTTAATCTACCTCAGTTGTTTTGACTATAATTTTTATTAGCACTCTGAGTGCAATGACACAGGTGACATCCAGAATCTAGGTCCCAGAATATCTTATTTATGCTTCCTCAAAGTAGCCCACAACGCTCTACCTCCTCTGTTATGACTGCCACTTTGAAGTTTCAATCTCATTGTCGTAGTGTTCAATAGAAAAAAAAAAATCGGGTATGACCCTTAATTGAAGAGAAGGTAAGAGGGTGAAATTGTCATTACTCTTCCCTTTGCATTAGGATTTGGAAACTGAGAGAGTGGAAGAACCTTTCACAGAAAATTTTATCAGGTAATTCCGAGCCTCTTTCACCGCTCATCTTCAAAGTCCATCATCGCTAAAAAAAGAAAGGAAATGGTTTGCGAGTCCCTCATAGATATTGCTGTTTTTCTGTAGGAAATTCAGGGACACTGGATGAGTAGCCGTAGTGACTACTGTTTACCATAAATTTCAATGTTCTTCACTTATAGCCAGCAATCCCCTGACGGAAGCGATATGCTTCCCAAATCCATTAACAGGCGTGGAAGTAATGAGCCATATTCATTCTATCACCATTTACTTTCACACGTTCAAATGTGCGGATAAATACCACAGAATTTCTAACCTACTTGGACTGATTCTCTGTGAGTAAACTGGGAAAACAACAAAACCAGGAAAAAAACCCCACCTCTGTTCAGATTGGAAAACATCCACAATGTTTTGCAGTTTATCCCATGAAGACATGGAAGCTATTTTTTAACAATTAAATCTGGTCTTTGGCTTTCTGTGTTTTGTCCAATTGTCATTATAAGTTATGACACTAGGAGAGACTTTAAAAGTGTTTGTGCTTTGGGACTTGCCCTTTTCTGCTACTCCAGGTCTCTGCCACCCTGTGACTAATCCAGGGCTGCCCTGTTTGGGGATGGTATACCGTGTATAGAGAGGCCTCAGCAATCCCATTTGTCAGAACTGAGACACCAGGTATAAAGGTGAGGCTGTCTAGACCACCCCGACACAGTCAAGCAAACCATTGGTTCAGCACAGGTCAGCCAACCAGTCCAAAAGGACACCCAGACAACCCACAGATTTGTTTGTGTGTGTAAGGGGGGCAGGCGGTGAGTGGGTGGGAACAAGCTTTACCAATTTCAGAAACAAGGGTATCTCCTTTCCTATTTTCATATATTTATTTTTTTATTATTTTGAAATATTTCGGGGATTCAAACACTTTGGTTCCATAAATTGCCTTTGCACCTCCAAGTCAGAGCTACAAGTGTGCCCATCCCCCAGACAGCGTGCACCCCACCTGTTACATGTGAATTTTAAGCAAATAAGTTGATTTTTATTCTAAACCACTAAATCTTGGTTTGTTTTGTTTTTCAGCAAAAGCTAAATGATAGACATTTTCCCTTTAACTTTAGATATAGATGCAATATATCATGGAAAATGTATCAGTATCTCAAAAAAAGGTTTATAACTTATTGAGGAATGGTGGCAAACAGAATGGTAGTCAAAGAAATCAACTGCCATAGCTCATAATTCATTAAAAACAAATGAACTTGGTGAATATTTATCAAATACTAAATTTTCTCTAATTTTTTGCTATAATTGGTCTTTATGTAAGTATCACATAGGTTACACAGTATGTAAATGCCTATAGTCAACCGTTTTTAACCTAGTTAAAAGTCATGTCACCTTATCCAAACTAATCTTTGAGCAGTGCTAAAAATAAGACAGACAAAAATGATTTGACTACTCAGTGATAAATACTCTATATTTGGTGGGGTAAACAACTATTGAAAAGTCTTGATTTTATCTGATTATTTTACAAACTATTAAAGGGAATAATGAGATCAAATGGGTTATGAGTTTGAAGACTCTTAATGTATACTATACAAGTGGTTTCCAGGAAAGTTTTATTTAGATTTGTACTTTACATATATTCCCCAAATCCCATCAATTCATACTACTTTAGTTGTTAATATAGCACTTGTTTCATTTGAGAGTGAGTTTGATCATGCTATATGTTCAGTCATGCTTTTCATTAATTTTAATGTGCATATAAATTATCAGGTATTATTGTTTGCTTTATTGTCTACACTTTTAGAGTTTGCTTATGGATTTGTGTGAATTTTTCATGTAAAGATGAAACTAAGGCATTTTAAATCTTTTCAGGTTATTGTCATTGAATTGTGTTAAGGTGGCTTTAATATGCATTTTAATTATAAATTTTTAAGAGTTATTATTTTTGTAGTGCTTTTGAAAATTTCTGCGATGTTCATTATTCTCCATCACCATGGGAAAAAAAACTTGGCAATATCATAATAAGAAAATTTTATCATTAAAAAATCTTCATTAAAACTCATTAAAGATGCCTATCATCACTAGTCATTAGGGAAATGTAAATCAAAACTACAATGAGATACTATTTCACACCCACTAAGATGGCGATAGTAAAAAAAAAGAAAAGGAAATGGCTTTGGGAGGACATGCAGAAACTGGAACCTTCTGTATATTCCTGGTAGGAATGTAAAATGGTGCAGCCACTGTGGGAATTTTGGCAGCTCTTCAAAAGGTTAAATATAGAATAATCATATCACATAGCAATTCCACTTCAACTCCCTAGAGTTGAAAATAGGTACTAAAACAAATACATGTAAATGTATGCTTATAGAAGCACTATTGACAATAGCCAAAAGTGGAAACAACTCAAATGTTCGTCAAAAAAATAATGGATGAACAAAATGTAATACACACACACACACACACACACACATACACACACACACACACACACTCACACAATGGAACATTATTCAGCCAAAACAAGAAATGAAGTCCTGATACATGCTACAAAATAGATGAACCTTGAAAACATTACGCTAAGTGAAAGGAGCTAGACATAAAAGGTCACATATTTTATAATTTAGATGAAATATCCAGAATAGGAAAATCCACAGGGACAAGAAAGCAAAATGATGGTTTTCAGGGACTATGGGGAGGGGACAATGGACAATGACTACTTAGTATGTATTGGATTTTCTTCTGGGGTAATGACGATGTTTTGAAAGTACATAAATGCGGTGACTGCGCAAAATCGTGACTATACTATGTGTGACTGAATTGTTCACTTTAATATGGTAAATTTTATGTTGTGTGAATTTTACCTCAATTAAATAACATCTTAGTTAATAAATTTATGACACAAACGTGGTTGAAAGAAATTTCCCAATAAAAATTGTCCTGGCATTTTGATTCTTATATGCTAGTAAAATGTACATTATACTAGCATATGATATAAGGTCATGTTTTCAATCAGTTATTGAGATTTCTGGTATCTTTAACAATTTTTACTACATGAAGAATCCCTTGTCAAACATAGTAATGTTTCAAAGACTTTTAAACAATTTTTGAACACTGTAAGTATACTCTGATATATTACCTAAAATAGACTACATTATTTTCCAAATACATTTTAATTGATTTTACATAATTTCAAATATTTAATTACTTGGTTAAATATTTTTAAAATTATAAACAAGATCATATATATGCCCATATGTTGATTTTAAAATATATGTAATATTTTAATGTTTTTGCTAGCAGTATTCTGATATTTTTTAACTTTAAGATTCAATTACTTCTATAACCTATTTGAATCTTACTTCAAGGTGATTTTGATGTTTCGCCTCACTTATTTAAGAACACGCTTGGATAAAATGTAAGCTTGCAATTTAAATGGATTTCTCTTTGGTGATTAATAAGATATTTTATGCCTTTATGTTTTTGGCATTTTGAGGTCCTTAATATATAATTTACATTTTCAAAACTACACAGTACCCAGTAATAATACGTCAATGGTTGTTTTCTCCCTTTGTCCTGACCTTTGTCATTATACTCAAAATTACTGTCTTCAGGTTTAAAATGGCAACTGTATGACAGTACCAGATGGATCCTTTCTCAATTTTCCAACTAAATTATCCCATGAAGCCACACACTGAGTTCAAACACATAATGACTCTGAAATTGAATAGTCAGATGAATTTTTTCCTCAGATCTAGAAGTGAAGTCCTGGGCAAACTTCTGCCCCTTTTTAGGTCAATAGACCTGTCAAAGGGTATGTTAGAAGAAAAGTAGGAGTTCCCGTAAAGATTACTATGTCTTAGGCTCTTCCTCTTGTATAACGAATAAACATAAGTGATACAAAAAATTGCCAAAAGGAAGGAAAAAAACAAAATTACCAGCAACACACAAAGGACAGTGACAGAGATCAAGGAAGGCTGACCACTTTAACCTTTACAGAACCCAAAGCAATTAAGATTATCTTTGTCCAGATTAATTGTATAAAATTTAGTGAGAATAGTAATTTTCCATGTAGGCTATTTTAAAATTGCCTTTGTAGGAACTTTTTTATAAGGAATCTCTGATTAGACTTTCAAAAGTCTTGAGATAGTCAAGTTAAGAATTTGTTGTTATACTGTTTGTAATACCTATATGAATTGGATGAATTTTTCTCTTCTCGAGGTCTCAAAATAACTTGACGTTCCTGGGCCGGTCAGAAGGTGATGTTTTTTACTTACCACAGATCAGTAAAAGAACTGTGTAGACAAGGTACCAGGCTAGTCTTTTTAAGGGGCTTTTAATCAGCTCTATAAAGTTAACCTCAATTGCTCAAAGCAGCCTGGGCATGTCTGAAAATATGCCATTTTATGTATGTCATCGATTTGGAAATTTATAGTATAAGAAAACAGTGAGAGTCTCAAATACACGATCGACTTTTCCCCTTAAGAAACTAGAAAACAGAGAGTAATTAAACCCCTAGCAAGCAGGGGGAAAAAAATATATATATGACATTTTAGTCAAAGCCTTGGAAGAGTAATCAGTGTCTCTAGTTGTGTCTTGTTACAAAAGAAAACAAATTTGTATTAAACTTATGTATATTGTCACAAATTAGAAATACTCACAAATAGTTTTTAAATTCTGGAGAAATTAGGTAGAGAGAAAAATAAATGCTTTAAATTTTGTTCACAAAAGTATACTTTACATAATTGAAGTTATGAATAGCTCAAAAAAGAAAAAATTTCTTGACTCCAGAAAACAAGATACAAAAAGAATCAGCAATATTTTTTATGACAAAAACAGTCATAAAAAATATTTTTAATCTTCTATCAATTCAGTCCCATGTAATTAACTCTTGTTCTGTTTGATGTTGGGTTAGCAATCCTCACGAATGCATCAGCTTTTTAATTAGCATTCTGGAAGTTTATACCCAGTCCAACGGGATGATCTTTAAAGTTATCAGAAAACTGTATTCAAGAATACTTGTTAGATAGTCTTTTTTATGAACACTCTAAAGAAGTAATTTTAGACTGTAGCTGATTATAATCCACTTTTTGAGAAGACTCAAAGTAAAATTTGTCTAGATGACAAAATTCTTAGAATAGACATGGTTAAACACACAATTGAGAAAAACATTTGGTTATCTTTGTGACATAAGACAATTTAACAAAATAATTATATTGATTACTAGTAACATATACTAAGACATATCAGAATTTTAGGAATCTGACATAATTTTGGAATATATATTAATAACACAGGCTGTTTGCTTTCCAATATCCAATCCTTTGCATTGATTTAGAAACTTAAGGGCAATTTTCTGTGCAATGCAGTATTACTGTAGGACTTTTAGTAGTAGTAATAATAATGAAAAGATAGTAAATATGATGAAACTTACAGTAATTATTTTATCCTTGGTAAATTAAAGCCAAATGAACATAGCTCTGGAATTCAGGGAGCAAAAGTAAAGGAAAATCCTAGTAGAGATAAACTCTGAATATGACTCAAGTTTGGATTTACCTGATATTTATTGTGATACATAATGATTAATATGGCTTATAATTTTATAGTGTTATTAAGCTTTTAAAAGAGCCAAATATGATGTCCTTTTTATAAAGTAAAAGTTTTCTATTTTAAGTTCTGCTGTTAAATTTTCTTTCATCTATTTCTTTCCTTCT
This sequence comes from Indri indri, assembly GCA_004363605.1. NCBI lineage: Eukaryota > Metazoa > Chordata > Mammalia > Primates > Indriidae > Indri > Indri indri. Next base: position 17,560 of record RJWJ010027235.1, read on the forward strand.
ACTTTCTTTAGATTTACTTTGTTCTTTTCTAATTTCTTAAATAAGAATCTTAGGTCATGATTTTACACATTTCTTATTTTCTAATATAAATTTTTCAAATTTTAAGTTTGTATCTGAATACTGCTTTTGCTGCTTCCTGTGTATCATACAATTTATTTTCATAATCTTTCAGTGAAAACTATTTTCACTTTCTTTGTAACTTCTTATTTTGACCTTGGGCTGTTGACACAATTTCTAAATGTCTAGGATTTCCTGTATAGCTATTGATTTCTAACTTGATTTCATTCTCAGAATATTCTCAATAAAGAAATGTTATTTCAAACCTTACATATTAATTAAGAATTATTTTTGACTGAACGTTTAGCTCAATGAGCTTTAAAATGTTATTCAAATATTACGTATTTTTACTGATTTTTGTTTCTAGGCATTAGGACAATTGCTCAAAATGGGATATATTTGTTTATATCTTATTCTTATCTCAATTTTTAAAATTTTAAAGTTGTATTATTGAGTACAAACTTCTAATGTTTCTGATAAATTGAATATCTCTTTATTTTTTAATGTTTACCTTTGTTAACATGCTTCTATTTTTATTGTATGTAATCTTCCATTCATTTCTTCTCAGTCTAAGACTTCTGTAGAAAGCATATAATTGTTTTTTTCCTCATATTATAAATTCTTGAAATATCTGAACATTAATTTATTTTAGTTACTTTTAAGACAACGATATGGTTGGATATATGAGGTCTGTCTGGAAAGTATCCAGCCATGAAATATGAAAAATAGAGACATTTATTGAAGAAGACACAAGACACAAGAAACATTGTACACAGGACAATGACACCTCAGTCCCCTTCAAAGTAGGTGCCTTGGGAGCTCACACAGTTCTCCCAGCGTCTCTTAACCTAACCTGTACATGTTCAACATTCTCAGGTGTTCTGCTCGTTGCAGGCCTTCCAGAACGTGGATCACTTTCAACAGATTCTTGACCGTCTTTGAAACATTTGTGCCACACTTTTATTTGTCCTGCACTCAATGCATTGTCCCCAAAAGCCTTCTGAATCATTCGAATATTTATGTTATTAAGTATGGAATGTCCAGTCCCCTTAAGTACTAAATTTGATAGTTGGTATCTCTGACATTTCACTTTGACACTTCTTTTATTTTTTATTGTGAAGGTATATCCTCATTCTTTCAAAACCATAGTTTGCCTTGTGATTATCTCTGAAAGTTTTTTTAGAGCAATTTTTGTGAAATCATGGATAAGTCAAAAATTCATGTGATTTTTGAACATGAGTTCTGTTGTGGAACCAATGCAGTGCAGATAGCTCAAAATATTAACAAAGTGGGAAGAATGTGGCTAATGAACATACAGTACATTGATGGTTTGAGAAGGTCCATTCTGGTGATTTTAATCTTAAAAATGAGCCACGTGTGTGACCTGAGACCAAGGTGGATAATGATGAGCTGAAAGCTGAGTAGAAAGGAATCCATCTCAACCTACGCATTAATTAGCAGCAAGGTTTGATGTTATTATTCCAACAATATTGGACCATTTGAAACAAATGGGCAAGGTAAAAAAACTGGATAGATGGGTACTGCATGAATTGACCCAGCATCAGAACAGAAATCGTCTGAACGCTTGCCTTTCTTTGTTTTCACGACATAAAGGTAAAGCATTTCTACATCGTACTGTTACCTATGATGAAAAATGGATTCTTTTTGACAATCACAATCGTTGGACTGGGTAAAGATGAAGTGCCAAAACACAGTCCAAAACCCAATATTCATCAAAAAAACCTAATGGTGGTCCGGCACTGGTATTATCCACTACAGCTTCATGAAACCTGGTCACTTGATTACAGCGATGTCTACTGCAACCAATTGGATGAAATGATGAGGATACCTGCCATTAAGCAGCCGTGTTTGGTCAATAGAGATAGGCCAATCCTCTTGCAAGACAATGCTCGACCACATGTCGCACAAACAACGCTGCTCAAACTACGGAAGCTGGACTTGGAAACTCTCTGTCACCCACCGTATTCACCCGACCTTGTACTAACTGACTACCACTTCTTCCAGGCTTTGGACCACTTCTTGCAAGGAAAAATATTCAATTCTCAACGAGCTATGGAAAATGCCTTTTGTGATTTCATCACCACTTGTTCTCCAGGCTTCTTCTCTGCTGGCATAAACAAGCTACTGTTAAGATGGCAAAACTGTGTCGAGAGTTTAGGGGTATGCTTTGATTAATTGTACTGCTTCTTGTTTGAGATATAATAAACTAAACTTTTGATTCAAAATTTGATATTTCATATTTAATGACCTAATAGTTTCTGCGGACGAATGTTCAAGCTTAACGAAAAATTTGATGTGGATGCAGATTCATTGCTCTACTTGCTCAGTCACTTTGAATGCAGTGTCCATGCTGTACACATGCTCTCTCAATGGTGGCTGGCACCACACTGACTAGTACAGTGATAGCATCATTGTTCACGCATGCGCATTCCAGTCTACTCGCCTTGGCTGCCAGGTTATATAGATGTCGTGCAGGTTATGTAGATGTCGTGCAAGCTGTTCTTATATTAACAATGGCTGGATACTTTCCAAACAAACCAATTCTCATTTTTAAAATGAATGGTTATTTTGTCTAATCCACCTAAAAAGCATAAATAACACTTATGATAAAATAAGACTTTATCATATGTAGGCAATGATCCATATGCTAAACAACTCATCTGAAGACTTGAATGTCCATGTTTAACCTTTTTTTTAGTACACTTAGAATAATTTACTTTCCTGACTTCAATACATACTTTTTTTCATTGCAGGTTGTATATTTAATTTTAAATTCTAGCATAGTTTGACCTTTAATTTTGACATGCTATTTTAAAAAATCTGGCTTCTGATTGTTTTACTGAGGGCACGCTTCATAGATTTTCAGATACTTTTAATGTGGTGTTATTCTCCATTTAATCATTTCAGATCTATTAAAGGTATCAGCATATAGTTCCTTAGATTGTCATTAAAAGACTTTAAAATGGCTCAGTACTGCAATTTCTTCACATTGCTCCATCTACATAAACATTAAGCAACCATTACATTAAGCTTTGCCGATTAGATGAATGGAGAATATGTTCCAAAGGCATAATTTATCTGCTCACCAGAGTTCAAGAAAATCCTTGCTTTAACTTTGGTATTGCTCTATCTACTCTGTAAGGGTTCCTGAACCATTTATCTCCTAACAGTGACATTTCTTACTAAATAACAAAAATAAGTGAATACAGAGAATCATACTTATTACTTCTAAATACTTTCAAAATAAACACTGTTAAGCAATATGTTTAAATTTCCAACATGCCTTATCACTTGGCAAATTTTTTTTAGTGGTAAATTGTATCTAAAGTAAATGATATTTTTCCTTTTAAAATTGTTCAAGTATCCTTAAATTCCAGTTATTCTTAATTCCAGGCTCATTTCAATCCCAATTAGTATGAGGACAAATCATTTTTTTCAAGATAGTGCAGAAGAAACTTTGCTTTCCTCTTCTCCCATTTTATACGTATAGACTTACCAAGAGAGCCCTGATGTTTTTTCAGCTGTAGTAAACTTTATTTTTACTGTATAGTTGTATATCTTTATAGGGTACAAGTGATGCTTTAATACAGGCATACAATGTGAATTAATTAAATCAGGGTAATCGGGGTATCCATCCACCTCAGGTATTTATCCTTTCTTTGTGTTAGGAACATTCCAATTCCACTCTTTATTTTAAAATATATCCTAACTTACTGTTGATTATAGTCACCATGTTGTGCTTTAGACAACCTTCTTCTTGACTATAGGCACCTGGCCTCCCTTTTCTCAGAGCATTTACTTTAGAAAACTTGTAATTGTAAATGTTTTCTGTTCCTTTGAAATGCAAATCTTCTCCTAGCATTTTGTGAGTTTTTAAAACTCAGGAAATGTTTTTCAAGCAATGTCTTTGGGTGCCCTCCCTTTGAAAAGTATCAAAGGAGCTAGCGCCTACTTCCATCTCCCAGTCTTTGCGGGAATGTAGGAGCCTAACTTCAATAAGTGACAATTAACACTTACACACTAATTATTGGATAATCTCTCATGGCCTCATCATGACTGAGCTCCTCCCTAACGTACTCCAGTTCTTTTCCACTGGTTTACTTCGGTGATTAAAAATCCTCCTGCCTTTTTCTCAGAGGAGTTCAGTTCGATCTTCTTTCCCTATTGAGATAGTATTGAATAGACTTCCTGTTTAACTCTGTCTGGTGTAATTTCTTTGATAGGACTATACAAGATTTATATTTATTACTGAAAAAATAAAGTGTGCACACTAAAATTTGAGACTCATTTAATACAGAAACATAATTATAAACATTACAATAAAATGTATGGAGTGTTTACTATATGAAAGACATTTATATAAACCAACTTATTGAATAATGAAAACCAATACACACCCACACGGAGATGTGTGTACATTTCTGCATAATTAACCTATGGTATAAATAGAGTGCTTTGCAATATAGACAAATACTTAGGTAGTGGGCATTAAAAAGAGAAAATTCTTATAAATTCTCTGTTTTTGCCTAATCCCATTATTGAATTTTTCATCTCACTGGCATATAAAAACAAATATTAATAAACTGATACTTTTAAAAAACTTGCATTTTTTTTGTAAATGCTATTTCTAACCAGTGTTCCAACAACATCGATGAAGTGATAAAATAAAGTGCACAGTAAGCCTTGTCACATGATAGGCAACTAATGAATAGGATGCT
>RJWJ010027236.1:0-22387 GCA_004363605.1 Indri indri
AAAAAAAAAAAAAAAAAAAAGAGAAAATTGGGATTTTTATTATCATATTAATTCCAGGACCTAAGCCATATATCTCTAGGAATGAGACATGAATATTTAGTAATAAATAAGATTTTGGTCGCTAAGCCTTCTTGAATGGGGTCCATCGTGTAATAATCTGCAGATATATTTTATTCTAAAGTGAAGTGTTGTCAAGCTATAATGAGCACTAGATAGGAAACCAAACTTCATTCAGAAGAATAAACCTAAGTAACATTCAAAACCCTGAACAGTGGAAATCAAAACACTGCTGGAGTAGTTTGCAGACAGGGAGCCTCTCAACACAGGCCTCTTTACCTGGCTGCAGAGATTACTCATCTAGCTAACGGACCACAGGTGTATCCTTCCTTGGCAATCACCCTGTTTCCCAGCTTGGGTACCTGGATGACTTAAACTCATCCTTTAATTAATAATGCTGCTCAAAATCATTATCAGAAAGCTCCTAAGAGTTCACTTATACTACTTACTTTTGAATAAATCAAAGCGCCTTTCATAAAAGTATGAGGAAAAAAAACCGTGTACAAAGTACAATCTCAACTACATACATATACCAGAAAAGATTAGAAAAGAAGTGGCCAGCATGTATGTCAAGGGTAATTCTGTCTTCAGTGTCTTTTTTTATTCAAATCAAAGACCTGGATTTGATTCTCAGCGCTGAGACTTACTGGCTCTGTGACTTTTGTCAAATAATGTAATTCATTTTCACAAAAGGTCATGTGAAATGGATAGGAATATCATTCCCATCTAGTGATGAGAATGTTGACATAGCAAAGAAATGGTCCTGTATTCACCCGCAGAAGTATTAAAAAAAGAAAGCATTAAAATTTTTACAATCCTTAAAAAAAAAAGCTATATTTAAAATATTTTCAATTGTATACCTCTAACCCTAAATGTCACATAGCAAGTCTTGTACACAACAAAGACCATAATTACATACAAAAAATCAAAGGAGTTTTTTATTTTAAAAAGTAATATTTAATATATAAGACATTTGCATACCTGAAAGGAGAAAGTAACAAACAAAAAAAACCACAAAAAGAAATACATTGCAGCAAACAGCTTAACTATCTTACCATCAAGAAAGATAAGGAATTCATGCAAATTATGTCACGTTGCTATAAAACTTTATAGTACTCTACTTTTTTCAGAAAGTACAGTAAAAGAAAATTTATAGGAGGGGGAGGTGGCAAAAACCTACCTAACGGTGCAATGAACACCATTTGGATGATGGGCACACCTATAGCTGTGACCCAAGCATTACAAAAGTGATCCATGTAACCTAAAACATTCGTACCCCTTTAATATCTTGAAATGAAAAAAAAGGCACAATCACAGTGGTCTCCACATTTTAAGAATCACTCTCCAGTACTACTAAAAGAATAGTTGAGCAAGGATAATTAATGCATGCATAATCATTTAATATATATCCAAATAAAAAAATTAAAAAAACTAAAGGCTCTCTACTCACCTTTCTGGTAGAAAAATTTCCTGTAATAGTAGGCGCCAAGATCCACGTGTTCCACAATGTATCTTTTCACTCTATCTAGATGCAACACCAGATTTTCCTTGGGCACTTCCAGTACTGCCACTCCCGCGTTCGTGCAGTGGGAGCTAAGGGTAGACTCGAAGGAGGCACTTTCACATCCACTAAAGGAGCCAGAATTTGATTTTGAAAGGCTGATTTTCCTTTCGCCTTCTCCACCTATCTCATTCCGAAAATAGGGACAGCTCATGACCAGCTCATTGCTTTTATCATCTCCCTGGTCCATGCTGAGGCTTCCTTTGGAATTCAGGTCCTCGGTGCTGCCCATTGGGGAGCTAAAACTGGCTGAATGAGACAAAGGTCCAGAGACCAAGGACGCCACAGCGGCTGCCGACGCTCCCGTGGTGGTGTTTCTCCTCTTAATAACATTGTGCCTGTTCATAATCGCCTCATTCAAATCAAATAATATACTCTGGACATCATAGTGGGCAAAGCACTTTGGACATGTCCAGGGCCTGACGGAGTCTTCTGATCGGTTGTCTTCAAGATCCGACGACTTCCCAAGTTCTTCACCTTTGGCATTGCGCAATTTACGAAAAATGGAGGAGTCGCCAGTTTCAGACTTGGAGCGTCGCTTGAGTGGTTTTTCCCTTTCCTTAAAAAGCCTGAGGTTCTCTCTCTGTGAGATAGGCCCATCTATAACATCCAAAGAGAAACCGGAACCCTTGCCCCCACCGGCGATGAGGAAGTCACTGAGCTTGGTTGGAGTAGGACCTCGATCGGATTTGTCATCTTTGTAGCCCTTTAACAAATCGAAAAAGCTTTCTCCGGACGTTCCCTGTTTATCAATCGAAGATGTGCTACCATATTCCCTGTGCAGTGACGGTCCAGTCTTGTACGTGGGTGAGATACATTCATCAAAGCTATCCACATCAAGTTCACTTATGGTGATGTCGCTGTTGCTCCGCTGCCGTATTCTGCGAAGAGCTTTTCTGGGGGAGCTGGGATAGGCTTCAGGCATGAGAAATCTGGAGTCCATGTTCTCCGCCGGTCTGGTCTTGCTTTTCAGCGTGTTCTGTATGCTCTTCAGCATGGCTGAGTCACTAGAATTGAGGCTCACAGAACTTCCCTGACTCACAGGACTGCTTTTGGAGGACAGGCTCTCAAGGCAACTTGAGGTTTCTATTTCCTGGCTTGAACGGCTAGATTCTTTTATGTTTTCCTTTCGTGGGGGCCAATCCGCAATCCTTGCCCTAACCCCCATTTTGGGGACTCCGGGGGTCGAGGTGATATGGTGAGAACCTTCACTTCGTGGGGGTCCCACCGGAGCCATGACTGATGATCCTAAGCTGCCGTTTTGGGACCGGAAGCGTCGCATGTAGAAGTCATCAGTGTGGACTTTGGGGGCGCCATCTGTGCCGACAACGGAGGCCCTGTCAGTGGCAACAGGCCTTTCTGTCTGCGACCGTTTCAAGCTGGTCATGATGTGAAAGCAAGCAGACTTAAATCCCTGCAGAAAGGACCATCATATCTGTGTTTTAAATGTGCACTTCCCTTTTGGAGAATGGCTTCCAGAAGATAAAACAGTCGCATGAGATCTTAATCTTTTTCATTTAAAAGGTAAAATGATGCCTGACTTCAAGCCACTGAAAATCCGGAACTCCAAAGCATTATAATTCACCACAGCTCCTTTGCTTCACTTTAACGGACGGCTTTCTTTCAGAAAAAGCTGGATGGAACTTGTATTACTGAGACTCTGCGATGGCCATAATCCCATGCTTTCTCTGCAAGAAAGAAGGACAATTTGAATTAGCATTTGATAACTACATCTAAAAATAAACATTCAATTGCCAAAACCAGACACATGAAAATAAAACTCAGTAACAGACTGTGATTCCCACAATCCATATTTTCAGTAAAGCAGGTTTGAAAGAAAGGAAGAAAGTAAAACCATTTAATGAAATCCATCATTTATGTTCTAAAAAAAAAAAGAGACTATTAAGACTTTATCTTAATCGAGCTGTTTCAATTTGATGACTGTGGGGACAGAGGTACATTTTGTTCTAGGATATCAAGGCTGCTTCAAGCATAGACTTTTGCTCCAATGACCTCTAATAATGTAGGACATCAGGAGCCATTGCAATGCCCAGAAGTTTGAGATGTAACCAACTGAATCAGATAATTAGAGCAACACATAGTTTTTTGACATAAGTAAAAACTGAAAAATGATTTTACTGAATATGCTACCACATTCACTTTTTAACTCCTTCTGTATTTCAAAATCAATTATTGTTATTTGTTTCTTTACAAAGGCTTAACATAGTTGCCAAGAGCAAATGCAGCAGAGAGAACATAAAACGGGTTTTCCCGGAGCCATTATATCCATTAGCACTCTTCTGTATTTCCCTGTACTTTATTACTTACCCAGAGGAGTTTTTCAGCACGAATCCAGCATTCATCACCTCTTCCCAGCTCTCCTTAGTTTCGTCTACTCTTAAAGCTAGAAGTATTTCACTAATGAACAAAATGCCTGCATTTCCTTACGCAGTGCGACCTCCTCCACCCCGTCAACGCTAATTTATGAAGACCGCAGAAACAAAATGCTGCTCTGGGTGGCCCTCTCCGTATCCTCCAACAGACTACAGAGAACAGTTTGCATCCTTCCAGGTGACGGGTACGAAAATGAACTTGCTCATGAGCACGTCAGGCAGGAGGCAGGAGGCAGAGACTCTGAGTACAACATTCTGCATGGTTGCGTACATCCTCAAAAGAAAGGCAGAGGATCCTTTTCCAAGACTCCACGAATTACACAAGAGGTGGCCTTTAAATTCTTGCCAAATACATGTTTGGAAAGATGCTGCTGAACCAGCACTGAGCTGACAGGGCGGCATTGTCTACAAATCACGGCTCTGACACCCGAGGACGACCCGCGCTTGCTGCACTCTCCACTCAATAGTAACAAGCACTTACTTCCTCGATAATTAAGCATCTCCCTAGTCGGCTTCCTGCCTCCTAGGCAGCCGCTTTCATGTCTCTTGCAGCACACAGCATCATTTTAGAAGACTTGCTGCTATTTAAAGGCTGGAACATTTAGGGGTGTTTCAAAAAATGAAAAAAAAAAATGCATGCTGCCTGCAGAATGCAGGGCCAGGCGAGCTCCGCTGGGCTTGCGCTGGCTGGGTTTGTGCAGCCAGTCAGATTAATGCCAATTGTTCTCACCAGCACTCCTCTTCACCATCTTTTGTAAAGGGGATAATGGTTTTGCATTGCTACCTAATTAAATCTGGCTTTTGAGCTTTCTAGATACTTCTACCATCAGATTGCTATGATTTCCTTTACATTCCAGAACTTTACACGCTTTTCTTGCAACTGTAAGCCTGCAAGCGGCATAACTTGCTAACTGTTGCGTCCAACAGCAGCAAGCGATAGCACTCGTGGCCACAGCTAAGGTTCACGAAGTGATCCTCATAAAATGGAAGGAAAGCCAATCAGCTGAACCAAACAACAAACACCTGTCCATCTCAAAAAAACCCTATTGCAATCAAGTATCTTTCAAAGAAAGAATATACTAGCATAAAGAGTAATTCTAAATAGATTCTCATAAAAATCAGATGCTTTCAACATTTCTTACAACCTCACAGAAATCCAAATAAATCATCTTTCATTCCCAGAACATTCATTCTCTAAAAGGTCAACACACCAACTCCATCATGGTGTGTGATAACACACCAACTCCTTTTAGACATCATGATGTCTAAAAGGTCAACACACCAACTCATTCTTGCCACATGTCACTTGCCTTAGGAAATGGTTTATTACAGAACTGTCTTCCTTAGGATATGTGAACTTTTATCCATTGTAGTCGGAAACTAAAACCTGGCACGAAAACACAATAAATAAAAGTGACTCGGAAATGCCCAATCTTTGTCAGCAGTATTTCTCTTCCAAACCATCATACACACTTCCTATATTTTTCATGGGTTTATAAAATCTTATTTTTAAATATAAAAAATTCTTTCTAATTCAAAAGAAACGGCGAGACTCCTATTACATTTTGAATATAACGACCACCCAATGTTTTCTTTCCATTTCAAAATAGAGATGGGCACAAGGGGAGTGAGAAGTCACGGTATAATACCGAAGAGGTCTGAGATGGGTGGTTAAGTTAAATAACAGATTTTTTTTCAGTCATGAGGACCGCCCTTATATTTTTTTTCTGTTGCTCCTTTTCCCTCTCCCTCCCTTCTTCCTTCCCTCTCTTTCCCATCCTTATTTATACCATCTAACCCCCTTGAGGTACAATATCAACTTTGGCCACTGACTAGCATAGGTAGGAATATGTATGCTTTGCGCTAATTAAACTACCAGTCAAAAACAAAGTTGTCCATGCATGTGTGTCATCTGATGACAGATCAATAACACCTGAAAACCAACTCCTTGGGGTTGACTGAAATAGCAAACATATGTTGACGATTATTAGCACTTCTCTTAAATAACGGTGAACTTGCCTAAGCATCATTAAATACGGCTAAAAAAAACAATAGAATTAAACAGAAGAGCAACACTAATTTACAGCATGTCACCTCCGTCTGTTGAAAGAGCAGGCTATATAAAAAAAAATTCCTTATAAGATGTTTAATTTTGCAGCTCTAGATGCCATTTAAGTCCGTGGTAGAGCCACGTAGCTGGAATACTAATCCCATCTCGAGGGCCTGCAGTTTATTCAGTGAGTTCAATTCTATTAGCTGACAGTCTTTTCATCACTCAAGGCCTATCACAACTTAACGCACCACCCTCTGGTGATAACGCCATCCTTCCGGAAGAAGTGCTTCTTCCCCTCTTCTAAACCAGAACATTCCCCAGCATTTCTGCAGTCTCTTCTGAGGACAGACCACACAGCCAGTGCTAGAAGAATGTTTGAGGAAACAGTCCCTCCCTTCAGGGGAACCTCCACGTGCCGTGGGGAGACTCGGGAAGGTACAAAAATGACAGGGATAAGGAGGAGGCAGTCACACCGCCTCCCTCTACACATCCCGTTCCGACAGTAAGCTCTTCAATAACTGGAACTATCTCCTGGTGGGACTGCTTGTAGCATGGCAGGCCAGCCATTCAGAATATCAAGTCCCCAAAAGTGCTCAAAGTAGACAGAACCTCTAGGGATCTCCTAATTGCTACAAACAGCCCTTGTCATTCTGGCTCTGTGTGGCATCTGCACTCTTGCTTCCTCCCTCCTTCCCAAAACTCCCTTCTCTTGACCTCCGTGATAACCACGCGCTTCTCCGTTTTTTTCTTCCCTCTCTTTTTGCCCACTGCTCAGTATCATTAATGGGCTCCATTTAAAAGCTAGTGATCCTAGGGTGGGTATCCTTGGTTTACTTCTCATACCATTTTTCATATTCATAATATCCATATGTAAAGGGTATTACTATCAGGATGCGCGTGAGCATTGGGTGCATTGGGATGAGACAGCAGGCATGAGTACACTCAAGTGAAAATATTACTTCAGAAAGGAGGCTGTTGATTTGGTGGGATCACAGTTGTCCGTGCAACTGAACAACGACAGAATAATGCAATTATTAGGTGGAAACCGCAAGGTAAGCAGCACTACCTGGCGATATCACAGATGCCTGCAGCTTTAAATACCATCTCTATGTTGTTACCTCCAAAGCTCTGGTCATGACCGTCTTTGCTAAACTCCAGATAAAATATGCAGGTGCTCATTTAACATCTTCCTTATTTATCTATTTTATACAATGAATTAACTAACACGCAGAAAAATGAAAAAATCAATTTTTAAAGAAATGAATGAGTGGTAAGGAAGTGAGCACAATAAATAATTCGAGGAACTGAATTTAAGGAACAACACAGGAAACTTTCTCTGTGCCAAGGGCAGACAGAGCAGTTTAAAGGTTACACAAGAAGATGTGGGGCTGGGGGAACACCACAATTCCTGTTCTGAAATAATTACAACGCAGTATGGTAGATTCACCAAAAAAGATGTAGTGTTCCTCATTAAATACTTCCAGATTCCAAAATGAGACACTATCAGATTCTTTAACCGGCACAGCCTCAAAAACAGGGCTAGTTCTCAAGGTTTCAGGGTGACAGAAAGAATTCTGCTGACGAATATTCACATGCCCCAATAATTCAGGGATAAACACTATACAGGCATGTAAACAGTTTTTGGAGTTGTGTGCATAGATTTAGAATGCCTGTAAATATTCCTACTTCAGAATGTAATAAGACACTTTATTTTAAAACAAATATCACAGCGCTTGAATATTAGATTAGCTGAGATAATCAAATAAGGCAAACCATTTTCTTTCCATCCCTTCCTGGCTTTCCTGAATTTCACTCACATTCCATAAAAGTAACATCTCAGACAGAAGGGAAGTCTCACTCTTTCAAGTTAGCCTGAAAGACATACGAATATCTCAGTGCAATGTTATGGGTAATTTAAGATTTATGAATCAGCACATAACTTTTTAGACTGGAACTTCCCCCTTCTTTAGCTTCCGTTCTCTCCCTTCGACAAAAAGCAGGAAGGATTGGGAAAAACAGAATTTTGATAAATCTAGTTCCCACTCTCCGAATTGTTCACTACCTGCAAAGGGCTGATGGAGACCAAGCAGATTCAAAACACTCGTGCTGAAATTAACAAAGCGAATAAGGAAGTTACAGGTCCAAAACATATGTAACAGGATAAAGTTACATTTAACTTTAGAGATAAGAAAGCAATTTAAAATGCGCCTGTTTGGCCAGAGTAAGGATCAAAAGGGAGAATCGTGTTTGCCTCCCCCGCCCCACCCTCCTAAATAAACAAGTTCAATGAGGGAGGTTACATTTCAACGGGCTTAGTAAAGCTTGAATATACTTTGTTCAGCTGTGGGTGAAGGAAAGAACATGAAAATTTGGCAGAAAGCTTGATGGCAGGGGAGGGATGATAGAATCAAGAAGGCATGTAGAGCGAGTTATGTGGTGAAATTACTGACGAGTAGGAAATTGATTCAATAGATGGCAAAATAAGAGAGAAGAATAGAAATGTATGTGAATATTTACCTCTTACACTTAAATATGACTAAACTCGTGCAATTAGCAATTAATAAAATGCCAAAGACCTAGGTTTGAGGAGCTTAAAGTAGGGCAGACAAAGGGTAGAAAGGGTAAAAGGTAGTAAGCAGAAAGGTAAAAGTGAATCGGAATTACTAGAGGAAAACACGAAGCGTCTGAGGTCCAATAAATTAACACTTCAAAGGAAAAGGAACCAGAGCCCACCAACTCATCAGGGATACCGATGCCACGCCCAACACCAGGACAGCAAGAGACCAAATTAGACCAATGAAGCAAATGGGTGTTTTTAATCATCCTAATTTGTACGCTAATACTCATCTAAAATATATTTAAAAACTTATTCACTGTAAACCGTGATCGACACTGGAAACTGTGATCTAGAACCGAAAAACTGATTATCAGATATGATCTGGTATCAAACAACTTATCATAAAATACAATCTGGGGAAAAGGGAGCATGAGAAATGGATGTCAGAAAGACAACCAGTAAATACCCACTATACAGAGGGAAATGCTTGTCAATTTTTCCCAAACTGTGCTCAAATCCTTCAAGTTACTAATCCACGAAAAAGGTTTCCGTAATTAAGTAAGGCAGGGACACCCTTTATATCACCTTTCTTAGGACATCATGATACACGTTAGTATCATATATTAAAGCTCCCATGCAATCTGCAGTTTGGGCCAGGCAAGGTGGCTCACACCTGTAATCCGAGCACTTTGCGAGGCCAAGGTGTGAGGATCGTTTGAGCCCTGGAGTTCAAGACCAGCCTGAGCAACATAGCCAGACCCTAGCTCTACCAAAAAAAGAAAAAATTAGCCAGGTGTGGTGGTACACACCTGTAGTCCCAGTTACTTGGAAGGCTGAGTGAGGTGGGAGGATCACTTGAACCCATAAGTCTGAGGTCATAGTGAGCTATGATGATGCCACTGTATCTAGCCCAGGCAACAAAGTGAGACACTGTCTCAAAAAAAAAAAAAAAAAAAAAAAAGAAATCTGCTGTTTGATTTACAATGTTTGCACAGTTGGATTATGAGTAATTTCTGGTTTGAGGGTTTTTTTTATTTGTCTGTATTTTTTATTTTCTATAATGAGCATGTGTTACCCTCATAATCAGAAACAAAACTTAAGAGAAAAGAAAACCCCATCATTCTGGCTGCTAAAAAAATAAAATATCATGTGGGAATGTAGTATGATGAACATACCCTTGAATACTAATTACAAAATACTGTACTATGTTAAACCTCCAACCAAATCACTAAGTAAGTCAAAATGCAACAGATGTCGGGTCCTTACGGTGAGATGTTCTTGTGCTAAATCCCCTAATTAAAATGAAATCAAAGAGGGCTATATTAAGTAGGGAGCAGTGGAGATTATAAGATTAGCAGTATTTATAGGATTTGAATAATTATTTCATATAGACGATTAACACAATGACTTGTGTTTCCTCACTGAAAGATGCTTTCTCTATATTGAATATTGACATACAAGCCTACCCATACCCACTTTGTCCCCTCATAAGATTGTAGTGACCTAGGAAAATCAGGTGAGGCTGCCCAAAGCACAGGTTGCTGTCACTGGTTCCCCTTTCATGGGATGTATCTACTTTCTGTACTTCTCACAATCCCCCTTCTGCAGAGATTTCAGCTGAATCTGAGGAATGTCACTGTGTGGACTCACAGACCAACTCCGGAGAGCAGGACTGAAGTGCTGTGCGGTGTCCGCGGCTCAGGGAACTGAAACTGCCTATTTAACCCGGAGGAGTCTGCTTGTACCGATTTTCTTCTTTGAGGGCAGAAGGGAAAGTGATGGTCTGAACTGTAGGAAGTCAGATTTACATCTAGATAAGCCCTGAAACTTGCCTTTGATCCACATATAATGAACTCTAAAAATCACAGCAGAGTATCTGCATTGCTAAGAAAGATTTCTCAGACAGGCAACATAGGCTGCTTAAGCTAGTCACTGTCAGTGACACAGACGGAACACTTCCACCCTCTAGTCCCTATAATCTACCTGGGAAAAGAAGAGAGGAGTGTGGGAAACTAGAGGGCTCGGTAAGATGGAACGTCGCAAATGGCTTTATCAAGGATATCATGGTTTTCTCATTTGAGTATCTATGTTCCAAAAAGAATTTAAGAAAGTGCACTTGGAAAAGTACATTTAGCTTAGGAAAAGAGTAGCAAGTAGCATCAATAAGAACAATGGGTGAACATAAAGTTCCTTCTACGCACAACTCTAATATCCAAATCACCATCAATCATGATTAGTATCAACAGTAACCATATTTCACCTAGTGGATTTCAAAATACTACCCAAGGACCAGGAACTTAAAAGAAAAAACACAGAATCACTCCACATTGCCTTAGCATCTCCTTAAATACAGACTGCAGATGGTTCACGTTTCTGCTTCACTGCACCCTTATTTCTGAGCATGAACTCGCTCCCTCGAGGGCTTCCAGAAAGCAGGACTCTGTCCTCCATCTCCTTCTCTCACATGTGCTCATTCCTTCGGTCCTCACAAGCACCCTAGGAGGCAGGTACAGTTGGCCCTTGAACAACATGGGTTTGAACTACACAGGTCCACTTACACGCTCATTTTTTTCAATAAATATATTGGAAAATTTCTTGGAGTTTTGTGACAGTTCGAAAAAACTCACGAACTGCATAGCCTAGAAAATACTGAAAAAAATTAAGACAAAGAAATGCCATGAATGCAGAAAGTAAATGTAGATACTAGTCTACTTTATCATTTTCTACC
Source organism: Indri indri (assembly GCA_004363605.1). Taxonomy (NCBI): domain Eukaryota; kingdom Metazoa; phylum Chordata; class Mammalia; order Primates; family Indriidae; genus Indri; species Indri indri. The sequence continues at coordinate 11,350 of RJWJ010027236.1, forward strand.
ATAAAATATACACACATCTTTTACAAAAAGTTAAAATTTATCAAAACTTATGCACACACAGACCATACATGGCACCATTTGTAGTGAGAGAAATACAAAGAAATGTAACGACACAGTATCAAATCATAACTGAATAAAATTAACTGTAGTACATCCTGCCCTACTGTAATAATTTCGTAGCCACCTCCTCTTGCTACTGCAGTGAGCTCAAGTGTTGCAAGGCTCCAGTTACAATGCCTTGCGATGCTAATCATCTCTATGTGAGCAGTTCCTCTCTCCAGTAGATTCTGTGTCACAGAATAAAGTGATCTCTCGCAGTCCTTGTGCATTTTTCATCATGTTTAGTAAAGTATCATAAACTCTGAATAACACCATGGAACCAAAGTGCCACTAGTGATGCCAGAAGTGTTCCCAAGAAGCGGAGACAAGTCATGACATTACAAGAAAAAGCCGAATTGCTTGATATGTACTGTAGTTTGAGGTCTGCAGCTGTGGTCGCCTGCCATTTCAGACAGACGCTCACACTGTAAACAGATGATGTGAACTCACAGTATCAACAAATACAGCACAGTAATGTGAATGTACTTTCCTTATGATTTTCTTAATAACATTGTATTTTCTCTAGCTTATTTTTTTGTAAAAACACAGTATATATTAATAATACATATAACACAGTATGTGTTATTCAATTATTTATGCTATCGGCAAGGTTTCTGGTCAACAGAAGATGATTAATAGTTAAGTTTTGGGGGAATCAAAAGTTATATGTGGACTTTCAGCTATGTGAGGGGGTCAGCGCTCCTAACACCCATGTTGTTCAAGGGACGATTCTATTTCCATTGGATGAAGAAACTGTACGGCAAGGCAAATGGCATGCCCAAAGTCACAGAGTAAAGCAGATCGCATATGACACAAAGTGCTCACTAGGAAGTGGGCTTTCTCTCAATAATAGTGGGCTGGCAGTTACAAAATTTATGGCAGAAAAACTACTTTGAAAATACATTATAAAAGAAAAAAGGCCTCCCTTTATAGCCCGAGTATCACTTCTAAAGTCCAACCCAGGCATGAATCTCTGTCATCTAGCAGAAATGCATCCAGAGGGATAAAAATTAATGGATAATCAACTTTTTAAAAATGCTACGGTGGTCATGTCACTCTGGGAACCTTCAGTGGCTCTGGAACTCCCTATTATTCTGTGATTTAGGCCTGGAATTCAGGACTCACTGGCACCTGCCCCCAACTGCTCCCTTTGACCTTAACAGAAGGAAACACGTCTGCCCCAGACAAACCACTGCACCCTTTTCATAAAGTTCTGCCAGACAACTGAGCCTGAATCCAGAATTCAACACTCAATGTAAACTGTGAATTAATATAAGGAACACCTTGTCTGAACCCATCATTTTCCACATGTGGTCTCAGGGCCAGAAACTGTAAGTCCACCGAAGGTTAAACAGCTAGAGGTGGAGCCCACATTTAAAGCTAGATTTCCTCATTGCCCAACTCTTACCCTGTCTGTTACACCATGTTGCCCTTCCAGAACATGCTTTTTCAATAATCTGCTATCAGTTGTAACCACGGTTAGGCACCAGGCACTGTGCACTATCTCATTTACTCCCTGCCCCAACCTGTAGAAAGATAGTATCTGCCGCAGTTTGCACACGAAGACCCTGCAGCTCAGAAGAGACCGGGTCACTGCTCTACAGGGGTTTGATCCCTGCCTGAGCCATGCTCGTTGCATCAGGGCACCCTCCTTTCTAAAAATGCCTACCTTTCTGCTACTTACTGAAATTCCAGGATTTACTACACATCTGGTTGAGCCTTTTCTCCCCAGTTTAGACTTTTAGGTTCTTCAGGGCATAGATCTGTCCAGTCCTTATCCCCAAAGCACCTAAGCTCAGCACCCTTGAAATGTTATCATTAGAAATAAAAGTCACACGCTTGCAGCCAAAATAGAATAGAAATTAACCAATAAATTAACAGAACATATGTTGTAATCAAAATTGTTATTATGGTTATCTCCTACAAATCCGTGTTGAAGGAGACATGCTGAAACAAGTCATCAAAAAACTTTAACATAGAATTTCAGCTGTATCTTTCTCTCTGAAAAAGCCTTCACAACAGTATGAAAAATAATGACAGTTGAATGAAAAATAATGGCAGTTTGACCTTCTCCCATCCTATCCACGCATCAAAAAGCATGAAAAACAGGCATAAAAGCAAGCACATCTCTTAAAAGATCACCAAGAAGTGACATAGTTAGAACTGGATAAGACACTGTCACAATGAAATAACTAAAAGTAAACTAATGCACAATAGAACCAGCCATTAAAAGTTCTAGCAAAATATTAATAAATAAACACATTCTCCTAGGACAACGGAAGGCAGGGTGATTAATACAGCACGTGTGGGAGAGGCAACAGAACCAGAAATTTAAAACAATTACCATAAAATTAATTATGGCCAAAATAATTTACATATATATATATCTTTAGAGATGGAGGCTTGCTAGATATTGCCCAGGCTGGAGTGCAGTGGCATCATCATAGTTCACTCCAGCCTCCAACTCCTGAGCTCAAGCCATCCTCCTGCCTCAGCCTCCCGAGTAGCCGCAACTACAGGCACATGCTACCATGCCTGGCTAAGTTTTTTAAATTTTTGTAGAGATAAGGTCTTGCTATGTTGCTCACACTGGTCTCAAACTCCTGTGCTCAAGCAACCCGCCTGCCTCGGTCTCCCAAAGTCCTGGGATTATAGGCATGAGACACCATGCCAGCCAATTTTTATCTTTTACCCTCAAATAATTTTTCCCCCATACAAAAGTCTCTCCTTTGCTGTTCCTTTTTCAAATTTGTTTTTTAAATCAATGAGTTATATGCTTCTTATTGAAATTTTTAAAAACTGAAATAGTACAGAAGTGAAAAGTACGTATCTCCTCCAAACTGTCCCAATCCCAACCCCAATGGCACCCCTCCTAATAGCGTGTGTACTCTCAGAGACATTGCATGCGGGGTGGGTACAGACAGTAAGACGGGGACAGACAGGATCATAGAACAGCTCACTTCTGGAGAGGCTTAAGTACTTAGAGAAAGAAAGGCAAAGAGGCGGATGACAAAGAAAAAATCTGCTTCTGTTCAGGAGAGGCAGAGGACATCCTCATCCAAAGCTGATGTAAAATACTTGATGAAATACTTCACCTTCACATCTCGCACATTTTGAATCCTTTTTATAGATCCTGATTCTCAAAATAGAAGCCCTATACAAATAATTCTGGCAACTCGTCAAAAAAAATTAAGACAGGTGCAAATATAATGTCTTCCTTTAATGCACACCATATTCCCCCAGGTTTTTTTTTTTTAAGATTAATTATGCACCTATACAAATATGCATATGCATTATGCGTAACCTTAAAATAAAATGATTTTTAATCCATTCCCCCAAACTTAAAAATCTTAGATTTCTGAATGAGGTTTTCCTCACAAAGTTTATTAACTTGATTGTTTAAACTTGCATTTACAAACTAAAAAAAAAAAAGGTAGGCAAAATGCAAACCAACCAAGTGTTCGAAGATAAAAGGTTGTGGCAGGAAGTCTTTTGCTTTTTGGCCATACTTTTCATTTTTGTGGCTAAGTGAAATAAATCCTCTAACTAGAATGGTAAATTTGATCTTAAAATGTAGTCTTATGTGTTTGCAATAGTGCTCACTTTAAAAACAGATCATTTTGTCCATTCGGTAATGTTTACATGGTGCATGCAAACACAACTCTCTTACACTCTCTTGCTTCAAACTTCACAGTAACTTCCCTCTGTTTTCATGGTAAATCAGAATTTCCCCAATGCAAGATAAATTTCCCTAATTAATAGCCCAATCTCTCCATGCTCTCACCACCATGCTCTCTGACCCTTGACCTCAAAGGGAAAAGAAATTTACAATTCCTTGAATTCATCAGGTTCTCGTGAGACTTCATGAGAAACCAAGTGGTAACTTCTGCTAGAACAGGACCCCATACAATTCTCTTTCCTCCTACTCTTGTTTTGTTCTTACCTATCCCTTCGTCTTCTCTCTAACTCTTAATCCTCCTTCAAGATTACAGTGGGTGTGTTGTCCTTCAGGAAGCTGTCCACTCCTTCCCCGCCCCAGCCCACGCCACCCAACGTGACCCTATTCACAGCATCCCTGGGGATTAATATTACTTGGGAATTTATGTTGATGAACAAAATCAAGATTTTTACTTTAGAAATCAAAATTTCCACTTTCAGGAAATCATGATTTCACTGTGTGTTATTACCTTCTAACACCAGATCTACTGCCAAGAAAAAGTGAGGAACTGTCTTTTTGAAGTTTTATGGCAAAACTGCAGTTAAAATAAGTTTAAAGAAAGTATATTGGAGTAAGAAAAATTCTTTAACAGAGCACAAGTGCAAGAAAAGGCCATCTAGTGTTCTAAAAATCACGGTTAAATTACCATAAAAGATACACAAATCAAAACAACACTGCATCATTTTATGCTTATTAGAAAATATTTTCAGAATGTCAGTACTGACTGTTAACAGTTAAAATAGACATCCTTATGTTGCTAGAGACGACAGAATTTGGTAGAACCCTTTCAAGGAAAAAGAAAACACTGGTGGGTACAGCAGAAAATACTCATATATTGTTGAGCTCCGTAATCTCTCTTCTAACATCTGGAATGAACGGTTGCCCCAAACACAAAGGATTTTCCTCTGCACCAGCTCTCGGGGATCTTTCTTCCTCAGCAGGTCCTGGGAGCTCTGTTGGCTTCCGCTTTCCTTGTGTAGCTATAGATATCCACTCTTTCTTCCTATGTCCCCAACACTCTCCCACATCCTAGGTTCCCAGAAAACAATCATAGAACACATCTTGATTATTCGAAGTCTTCTGATGCACCACCCTCTGAGCCGTAGGTGTTCAGGCCAGGGACTGTGCCTTATTTGGTTTCAGGATACTCAGCCCTTAGTGAAAGCTTAATCGTAAATGTCAACCACATCTGAATAGGAAAACAGGTGGTACAACAAACACTGAGCAGTAATTTTACAATCTGTAAGAAAGAAAGGCTATTGTACAAAGATGCTCACTGCAATGCTACTTAGTTTTTAATTCATGTATGTTTTCATCAAAGTGATGAATCTGGTAGTTAAAGGCAAATAGTGTCACAGCCATACAAGGAAAAAAAAAGAAAACACCTTCACCCCATCTTCTCCACTCCTAGGAACAGCCACTTTCAGCTCATAGCACTGTTTCCTCGAGCATTTCCATATTCCTAAGTAACATGCTCAGACCGCTATTTCTTGATGTAACAATCTTAGCTGTTACCTGCGGAAGTCCTGTTGTGGACTTTCCTTGCCCCATTCTATGTACATATGTATGTATACATGTATGTGTGTATATTATAGTTATATCACAAAGCTATACATATCAGGATTTATATTATTATGGCTATATTTGGTCAGTTGTTTACTTTCTTTTTTCTGAATTTAATAACGACTTCATTTTTTTTTCCATTTGCTTAGTTTCTATATACCTACCCTTAATTCTTCCTAAACTCTATAAAAGCAACAAAAAATTCTTCTTGTTGGTGTTTTCCACATGGTCAAAAACAACAGGTTCCCTGTCAATTCCATCTCTCTCCTCAAGCTCTTCTGGGGCCCAGTCCAGCCACGGAGCTCTAGGTCTGCTGCACAGGCCTTCCTGGGGACGGCCCATCCGTCTCACCCGAAGTCCTTTCCTTTCCCTCCCAGATCTCACTTCTTTCTTAGTTTACTCTCCCATGTGAATAGACTATTATCTTCACTCAGCAACTGCCTAAGAAGGGGTACATGGGTGGTGAAAATGTTGAGTCTTGGCATGTCTAGCCTTAAACAGACTGCTGGTTGGCTGGGTATAGAACTACAACTAGTAAAACTTTTACTATTAGAATTTTCAAGGTCACTATGGTTTGAATATTTGTCCCCTTCAAAACTCATGCTGAAATTTAATCCCTGAGGTGGCAGTATTGAGAGATGGGGCCTGTAAGAGGTGAATGGATATGGAGGGCTCTGCCCTCATGAACGGACTAATCCATTCACGGATGAATGCGTTATCACGGGAGGAGAACTGGTGGGTTTTATAAGAAAGAAACCTGAGCTAGCGTGTTAGCTCGCTCAGCCCCCTCGCCATGTGATATGACGCCCTGCACCATCTCAGGACTCTTCAGAGTCCCCCCCCAGCAAGAAGACTCTTACCAGATGCGGCCCCTCAACCTGGGCTTCTCAGCCTTCGAAACTGTAATGAAGAGATTTCTTCTCTTTTTAAATTACCCAGTTTAAGGTATTCTGTTATAAGCAACAGAAAACAAACTAATACAAAGATATTACTTCTTTATCTTCCAGCTCTTAACTGTTGGAATCGAGCAGTCCAATAATATTCTGACTCTTGCTCTTCTACATGTAACATGTTCTATTTCTGGAATTTTTTAGGATCATCTCTTTAATACTGGAATGCCTTTGTGTTGGTCTTTTTATAGTGCTTGTATTGAACACCCAGTGGGTCTTTTCAATATAAAAACATATCTCTTTCAGTTGAGTGAAATTTTATTTCATTATTTTAATTTTCCTTCCCATTCTTTCTTTTTTCATTCTGTAAACGTTCTGTTTGTTGGATACTATACGTCCTGAACAGTTTCTTACCTTTTCTCCCCAACCCTCACTTTCTTTTTCTTTCTTTTATGTATTTGGGAGAATTTTTTGGACTTCGCTTTCTAGCCAGAATATTTAATCATTCACATTGACTCTTGGGCTCAATTTTGAAGAAATTTTGTGTTCTCTGTTTCTTCCGTTAAAAAAAAAACAACAATAACATCATTTTATTCTTGCTTCGTGAATGCAGTATTTTCTCTCATCCTTTTAATAAACTAATTTTTTATGTTCTCTTTTTTCCTTCGGTATCTATATTTTCCCCAAATTTACTTTTCTTCTGCTTTCTTTTGATCACTGTCCTTCACGTGGAAGGTTTTGCTCCTGTGTCTGCTATCACGGACTGTCCTTTTATATTCAAAATTGCGGCATTAAAACAGCAGACTGAGGCTCTGAGTGGAGGCAGGGCTTGCTGACCACTACACAGACTTTACAGCAGTAGACTAAGTAGGGGCCCAGTTGGTTTACTTGGAGAAACTGGACAGGGGGAAAAATTATGACTTCTTAGCATCTGCTTAGCCTCTAAGCTTTGTATCTATACCCATGGAATTTCCTTGCCTTAAACACAGTCTGCTTTCCATGACAGAAGCTAAAAATGCCATACCAGCACTTGACCCAGCCATTCTCACAGACAGGGTGCAGGCACGCAACCTGCCCCTCAGCCAGTGAGACATGCACATCCTGGACTCTGCACTGAGAAGCAGTGCCTGGAGAAAGCAGGAAGGAGGCGAATCCATTACATGGAAGTCGGTGGCAGCAGCAGTGACGATGGCGCACAGAGTCACCTCAGTAAAGTGCTGATGGTGGCGACATGAAGCTAGACAGCCAGCACCACCCTGGCTTTCTCGCGGGACAGAGTGTTGTCTTGGCCACCTGGCCTCCCCTGTTCTTGCCTCTCTGCCAAACCCAGTTCTACAGCCTTTCTAGTGATTCTGCAAGCCACTAAGTATTGTTTCCATAAATTCTTTTCCGCCCTAAATCAGAGGGGGTTTTCCCTTCTAACTGGGGACCTACAAATGCCAGTATTTTTAGCTCATTTCTATGATATACTTCAGTCTCCCTGGGCAACAATGGTCCCATTTCCTACCTGGCTGCCAACATTCTGGGAACCAAGCTCAGCAAAAAATGTTTCAAATAATTCCTCCCTGTTTCCAGAGCCTCTGTAATTACACTCTAGCTAGGAAAGGACCCAGGTATCTACCTAAAACCAATCCATCCTTCAGTCTGATCTTCCCAGCTACTGGGGACCTCCAATCCTGGAGTTGTATGGGGTCAACTTTTTCTGGAATCCCTCAGTGAAGCCATTCAGATTCCACCCTTTGCACAGCACTAAATTAGTTATAATCCATCCCTCTCTCTCTGGTGACCAAAACTGTGTTGATAATTCTAATCTGCTCCTATATCTTTTCCTTTTATTTGTCCTTATATATCTGTGTCTTTTTATATTCCTTGAATAACATTGACACAGGGCTTGAGCAACAAAAGGAAATAACTGCATGTGTTTAACTGGAGACCGCCACGCTATTAGTTTAAGCCAAAAACTTTCAATTATAAAATATTTGAAACATGCAAGAACATAGATACCCATCATCCAGATTTAATAAACATTAGTCTTCTGCCAAATTTGCTGAAATAAAACTGAAATAAAACATTACAAATACAGCTACCCTTTTGCAACTTTCTTTTTTCACATGAAACTGTTATCAAGATTTCTCCATGTCACTACAAAAAATATATAGATCCTTTATAATAGCTTATGTATGTTTTCCCATTCTTTGTATACACTAGAATTTGCTGATGGATGTGTAGATTATTTCCCATGTTTTGCTATTACAAACAGTGACAGAATGAGCCTTCCTTTCAGATCTTCTTTGGGAACACATGTGAAAGTCTCTCTACAGGACTCTAGAATGGGAACTGCTAAAAGCTTGAGTTGGAGCATCTTTCATCATTAGAAATGCCAAACTGTTTTTCTAAAGTTGTAACAATTTCACAACCCAACAGTAATACATAGGGCACCTCTTGCTGCCACAACTTTGCCTTTAAGTTATTACCGATATGAAGATATAAAATGTTGCCTTGTTGCTTTCACTGGCATTGCCCTGTTAGAAATTTTTAACTTATTAGTCTTATCTACTTAGGTCTTGTCCATTTTTCTAATAGGTCTTTGTCTTCTTTGTTACTGATTTGTAGAATTCCTCTATATACTATAGATACTAATCCTTTCTTGGACATGAGTGTCTGAGCTGTAGCTTGTCTTTACCATTGGTTACAGTATATTTTTTCTTATACGTGCATTTGACAATTTTAACATGCTCAAATTTATAGTATGGGCTTTTTGTGTTTTGCTCAAAAGGGTCTCCCAATCTCCAATATCATACAGGTGTTTTCCTTTATTTTATTCTAAAAGTTTGAAGGCTTCCCTTTGAAATGTATGTCTTTAATTCACCTAGAATTTATAGAAATGTAATTTTTATCACACTGTCCCATCATTACTTCTCAAATGGCCACCAATACTTTTGAATTACTGCTTTGTATACAATGATGAAACATGTTCCCATGCATGTGGAGGTCTCTTTACGTGGTCTCTCTTCCGCTCTGACAGTCTGTTTCTCTATCTGTGTGTCAACGCCACATCAATTCAAACACTACAGCATTATAACAAATCCTGCTAACCTTATTGATTCAACTTCTTCAATTAATTTAGGATCAGTCTGTCAAGTTTCATGTCAAACACTCTTTGTTTTGTTTTTGAACTGCATCAAATTTATAAATTAATTTAGGTAATTTTTATTTTTAATGCTGAGATTTCCCATTCAGTAATATATATAATATAGGTTCTATTTATTTAGATCTGCTTTAAGATCAAAATTTTAGTTCACAAAGCCACTGAATATCTTTTGTTAGATTTATTATGAGGTACATTATGATATATTATTGTGACTAGGATCTCACATGTAACTGAATTTTCTAAGATACTGTTGCTAGTGTACTACAAAGCTATTGATTTGTTTACTTCCTATCCAGTAATCTTATTAGAATGAGTATGTTAAATTCTTATTAGAGTTAATATTTTGATGATTCTCTAATTTTTCTAGTTAGACACTCTTACCATTTTCAAAATAAGATTTTTTTCCTTTTGTTGCCATATTGAGTTGGCTAGTAGTTAACATGGACTAAATTTAAGATACAATGTTAAATTAAGGAGTAGATATACTATATTCTACTCTATGAGCATATAATTATATATGCAAAAACACAAGGACTTCAGAGGAACATGGGGAAATGAAAATATTTAATTTTTTGGAAGGAAGAATTTTCCTTTTTACAAATATTTGCTATAAAGTGGTTTTCCAAAAAATATAATTACTTTGGAAGTAATATGCAGGAAATTACATACACTCCATAATTTTTATTAAAAGTAAAGAGAGATCAGTAAGAAAGTCATAAAAACATGCCAGAATATTTAAGGGAAGACTAAATCTTGCCATATATGGGTATCTATTTGGGCAACGATAAAGTACTTGTCAGCTAGCAAACCAAATGACTACTGCATACACTTCACCACCTTCGCTAAAGCAAATGGCAAGGATTCCATTATAGAGTATATTATTATATTTCTACTGTGTGACTTTAGTATGAAAAAGAGATGGATTACACTTTCAAAATGCTATTAATTTTGGCTTGATTACAAAATTAAAGAAATATGGAAACTTCAGTAAAATCACTAGGCAGGCCTACCCTCTCCCTTCCCAAAACCAAATTCAGGATCTCCGTAATTAAAAGCACATATAGAAAATGACTTCAAAAAGTCTCCTGTAAGACTGGGTCTCCCAGGCCCAGAAAATTAATAAGAAGAAAACAAACAAGTATAGCAGCCTGACCCAACTGAAAAGGTTGTGTGAAGTAAGACAAAAATTGAGTGATACAGCAAAAGGAAAATTGTCAGAGAGATAAAGTGAATGAAAGGCACTGGGGTAAACATAAAAATGAGACGCTAGGATACAAATGAAAATTTTCAAATAGAAACTCCAAAAGAGAAAATGTGAACAAATAGAAAGAATCAAAGTTCTTTAGGAGAGGGCTCATTTTTCCACATTCTTAACAACTTTAAAAATTTGCCAATCTGATGATGTGAAAACGAAGTATTCTTTCTAGGGAGAGAAACAGAAGACATAGTTCAGAGGATGAAAGGAAAAAACAAAAAAGGTATCTTTAATTGAGAAATTAAAGTATGGAAAAATACTGATAAAAACCTATCAAAGTAAACAGTACTTATTTTAGAATTAAGTAAACAGCTGTGCTGATTAGAGAAAGGGGTGAACGAAAGGAAAGAAAATGCCAAGGA
>RJWJ010027237.1:0-22334 GCA_004363605.1 Indri indri
GTGAGCCACCGCGCCCGGCCTACTGCTGTAGTCTTTACAATCACTGTACACCTAGGATACATTACATGTATAAAAGAATTTTCTTTCTTCACTAATGTATTAATCTCAGCTTACTGTAACATTTTTACTTTATGAACACTTAACATTTTTAAACTTTTTGACTTCTATGTATAACACTTAGCTTAAAATACAACACATTGTACAGCTGTACAATAATATTTTCTTTCTTTATATCCTTATTCTTAGCTTTTTTCATTTTTAAATTAAAAAAAATTTTTTTTGCCTACTTTTTAAACACTGTGGTAAGAAACTAAGACACAACACACTCACTAGACTAGGCCTACACAGCATCCGGATAATCCTTTCACCATCTTCCAACTCCACAGCTTGTCCCACTGGAAAGTCTTCAGGGGCACTAACAGGCATGGAGCTGCCATCTCTGAGGATAATGATGCCTTCTTCTGGATACCTCCTGAAGGGTTTGCCCGAGGCTGTTTTATACTTACCTTTTTTTTTTTTCCTGTAAGTAGCACACTCTTAAATAATGCTAAAAAGTATAGTAAAGAAAATACATAAACCAATAACATGGTGGTTTATTATCATTATCAAGTATTATATACTGGACATAATTATATGAGCTAGATTTTTATACAACCGGCAGCACAGTCATTTTGTTCACACCAGCATCACCACAAACACGTGAGTAAAGCACTGCAGTGAGATGTGAGGATGGCTGCAAAGTCACTAGGTGATAGGCGTTGCTCAGCTCCATTTTAATCTGATGGGACCACCTTGAGACAGGCAGTATGCTATTGGCCAAAATGTCCTTATGCAGTGAATGACTGCACGATGGGAAAAAGGCAGCTTCCCAAAGTAAACTACAAGTAATTACCAAAAGAAGAGAATAGATGGCAGCTAGTGAGACCGTTTTCTGCATTCTGAAACCATGGTTTCCTGATTCTTATATCATTTTGAATTTATGTTATATTAGTTATGCTATGCTATTGTTTCTTTCATATATGTGTATTTCAAGACCTGTTATTTTTGGAGTATCATGGTTAACTTTACTAGAGCAATCAGTCTTCTTCGTTATAACAATAATTGCTGACATTCATTGAGATCTTCATGTGTGCCAGAAATAGTTTTATATACTTTATGTGATGAACACAATCCAGACATCAAATAAGTGGGAATAACTATCGCAAGCACAGTAGTATAATAAAAATCTTGGAAATGTACTTGCCAAAGATGTTTGCGGCCATTTTTAAACATCAACATTTTTCTAATTTTATTAAAAGTTAAATTTTTTTTTTTATGATTCTACATTTTAACTACTAAATCCTGTGTAGGCATTTCATAGTACCCTATGATCAATGTTATATATTTTTTTTCCCCTAGGTAGACAAAATGGCCTTTGTGTAAAATTGATTGAATTAGAATTCTAGTTTCTGGCGATGAAGAACTTATATGAGACTGATTAACCCACCAACAGCAAATATAAATTCTGAAAAAACATTTTAAAAGATTTGGAAGTCACTGAATTCTTACTAAAGTAGAAAAAAACCTGGATAGGACTCAACTGCTGAGAGAAGGAAAACATACTGAGTGAGATCCACATCTAACTGCCTTTTCCCCTGAGAGTACTTCTAAGTCTGTATGGTGCAAACGGAATAAAACCTCACCAGAAAGCAATGATCTTGTGTAGATATCTTAGCTATGAGAAGTTGGAATTTGGAGCTTCTATAGTGGCTGGAAATCGAGGGGAGGCAAAATCCTAGAAAGAAAAGAATTACAGAACATGGGGCAACAAAAATCTTTGTAAATCATTAGCTGACTGCTGAAATATATAGGTATGGGACAGGATTCTAAAGAGTTCAATAGAAATCATCAGCTGAAAGGCTGCAAAACCTTAGCAGATATTTCAGCAACTGTCCATTTTTGGGGAGACACTGTTTAGAGTTCGAATCCTACCAAGTTAGAAGGGTTTGGCACACCTTATCTTATTGTTGAAATATCAGAAGGAGTAAGCTCCACATTTCTAGAATTCATATGCCCAGGGGCAAAATGAACTCCACCTAAAACCAAGCCCCTATATGATCAAGGTGATCTGTTAATTACTTCACTGCTGCTGGAACAAAACAATATTCTTCACAGAGAAATGACAGATTTGATAGCTTCTATAACATATCAACCACAATTTCCATAATCAAAAAATATTCATCATGTGCAGAAGTGAGAAAAATGTGACCTGTAAACTAATCAAGAAACAGTCAATAGAAGCAAATAGAGATATATTTCAAGTATTACAATCAGCACTACATGACTTAAAAATAGCCATGATAAGTATGTTTAAGAACCTATAAGAAAAAAAGTATATAATGGATGAAAGGATGAAAAATTTCAGGAGATAGGTAAAAAAAAAAAAAAAAAAACTTAAAAATGACTAAATGGAAATCTACAACTGAAAAATGCAGTATTTGATGTGACGAATGTATTAGAGGCAATTAATGGCATATTGGACATAACAGATCTTTTGATCAGTGAGGTTGAGGAAAGGAAAATGGAAATCATCTAACTGAAAACCAGATTGAAAGAACCGAAAAAGCCCTCAGTACCTGTGGGATAATATCAAGTAGCATAATACATGTCTACTTGGAGTCCCAAAAGGGGAGGAGAGATAAAAAGGGACAGAAAAATATATTAAAACATATAATGGCAAAATGTCTTAAATTTAGGAAAAACAACTAGTAGATCAGAGAAGCTTAATGAATTGCAGGCAGGATAATAAAACCATATCTAGGCATATCACAGTCAAAGTGCTGAAAACCTATGAAACTGAGACGTACAGAACAAAGGCAAGCAAAGAGAGGCATTAGAAAAACAAAAAATGTAACCATAATATGTGATGCTTGATGTTTGACTTCTTGTGAGAAACAATGAAAGCCATAAAAAAAGAGAATGTCTTTAAAATGCTGAACTGGGGGAAAAAAGAGAAATGAAAAAATGAAATAAGCCCATAGATCTATAGTTTTCTATAGCCAGGGAAAATATCCTTCAAAACACTATCAAATATGAAAGTTGGAGAATTAATCTAAACAAACCTGCCCTAGAGGAAATGACAAAGGAAATTTGATAAGCACAAAGAGAATGATATCTAGTGGAAACTGAATCTTTCAAAAAGAATATAAATATATGAGCAAATAGAACTCACTCTTTTTTACTATTTTTAAATTCTTTAAATTATAATTGGATATTAAAAACAAAAATAACAGCAATGTATTTGGGGGGTTTATAACATATGAAGAAATAAAAATCATAGGGGTTGCAAGTGGAATTATTCACTTGCAAGTTTTAAGTGCCATTTGAAATAGCATAAAAAATAATAAAATATTCATAAATTGAACAAAATAAGTACATGATTGATATCCTAAACATTTCAAAACACTGAGAGAAATTAAATAAAATGTAAATAACTGGAGAAATACAACTTATTCATAGTCTGAAAAGCTTAATATTACTAATTTGTCTTTGACAGTGTGGTATCTGACTACAATGGAACTTTATTAAAAGGGAAAAATTATTAGATTTTTACAATTCTTTTCTAGTTCTGATTCTCTGGAAATGTAAAACAAAAAGATGAAATATCAGCTGTAGGGTAAATGTGACTCCAGATTGGTACATTGCATCTACCTGGGAAATACATGCCTAGTGGGCAGACTTAACTTTTTTCCATACATTGACATGTCTCTTGCAGGAGCTGTGGAAATTATGTCTGTGAACTTTTTGCAAGAGATATTGGCTCCTGTGTGCACAGGGAGTCTAAAGAAGGTGGACCTCACATTCACAGCAGGGATCTTGTGATCTTGTCCCCTTTCACTTCAGCTGTCATCTCTTGGCAGATCAAAGATAAAAATTCTTCATTGGCTGTTAAACAGATATAAATACTACTTTGAACAGGAACACCTGACTCTACCCTGCTGCCAAGTTCTTGCCTGATTTAAGTCCTTCTAAGTAGACTGATACTGAGTATGTTCTATTTGGGCCTTGTGTCTCTGAATTAGATGTATATAGACCTAAGTCTCCCTAGTAGACACTGCTATGGCAATTCTCCCCAAATTGATCTGCAGATTTAATGCAATCCCCAGTCAAGCTCCCAGAAGGATTTTCTTGTGTAGAGATTATAAAGCTGATTCTAAAATGTATATGGAAATGCAAGTGGCCTAGAACAGTCACCAACTGAAACAATATTGAAAAAGAACATTGTTGCAGGATTTAGAATACCAAATTTCAAAACTTATTGTTAAATGATAGTGATCAAGAGAGTATCACATTGGCATAAGGATTAAAAAAATAGATTAATGCAACAAAGTTGATTCCAGAAATAGACCCACACATATCAACCGATTTTCTATGAAGGCACCAGAATTATTCAATAGGATTAGAAAAGTCTTTCCAATCTATATTACTTGAACAATGATATATCTGTATTTTTTTAAAAAATGAACCTTAACCCTTACATGTCAACATACACAAACATTAATGAGAACCATAAATCTAACTACCAAGCTTTTAGGAAAAAAAATAAGTAAGAGTATATATTCAATGACTTTGGGTAAGGAAAAATTTCTCAAGACACAAATAGTACAATACATAAAAGAAAGAACTGGTGAAAATTGGACTTTGCCAAAATTAAAAGTTCTGCTAATCAGAAAGGCAAGCCACAAACTAGGAGGAAAACTACATATATACATACATACATATCCATGATCTTTTATATATAAAAATACCACAGATCAATAAGAAACAGATAAATGATCCAGTAAGAAAAGGTCAAAGACTTAACGAACACTGCACAAAAGAAAACATAAAAAGTAAATAAGCATTTCAGAGTACTCAAGGAAATGACAAATAAAATGTTAATAATATACCACATTATACTCACTAGAATGGCTAAAAATAAAACTAAAAACAACCACAGCAGCAACTACAATAATAACAAACTAATAATATCAGTGCTGTCCGCAAATCAGAACTGTCACACATTACTGGTGAGAGTGTAAATGGCATGGACATTTTAGAAATATGTTTGATAGTTTCTCATAAAATTAAACATATACCTGGCTTATAAACCAGAAATCTCCCTCCTAGTATTTATTTTTAAATAATGAAAGCATCCATTCACTTATAGACCTATGCATAGATGCTCATTACAATTGGATTCATTACAGACAAACTAAAAGTGATGCAAACATTTATTAAGAGAAAAAAGGATAACTAAGAAATCATACTGCGTTTATACAAGGGAATACTACACAACAGTAGAAAGGAATAAACAACTAATACATGCAACAGTATAGATGAATTTTAAAAAATGTGTCAGATAAAGGAAGCCAGACACAGAACACAGTGAATAATTTCATTCCTATGACATTCTTGAGCAGTCAAAGCTAGTATGTAATGATGAAAATCAGAGCTATGCTTGTCTTTGGAGGGTATGGGTTAACTAAGAAAGGAACTTTTTTGGGTGATAGAAATGCTGCTTGTCTTGATTACGTTGGTGGTTACACATTTGACAAAGGCTGTTAAAACTTATACCAAACATGTGTGTATTTTATGACATATAAATTATTCCTCATTTTTTAAAGAAAATATTATTAGGGGTAAAATTAACCTGTATGAGTTATTTTTTTCCAGCATGATAAACTGGTGGGAGGTCCAGCTTCATATTAAAAAATATTAGCTTCAAATCATGGCTCTGTCACTTTCTGTGAGGGTCTTTGTTTAGTGATACAAGCTTCTACACTTCAGATGTGCCATCGGTAAATCACCTATGTGAGTGATTTAGTTCAAACATTAAATGAGACAAGAAATGCTCAATACCTGGGGCATAGTAGGTAATCAATATAGGTAACTGCTGCTGTGATTGCTTTTATCATCATTCGTAAGCGAGATCATGTAGAGAACACAATAGTTTATTAAACAGTAAACATATTAAAAAATCAGGAGAAAACAGATATAGATAGATAGATAGATAGATAGATAGATAGATAGATAGATAGATAGTCATAGATATGGACATAGATATAGATATTTATATCAATATCAGGTCTAGGTTTTTAGTCTGGAATTCACATATAGTCTTCTAGAAGTCCTTGTGAAGTGACCTCATTGAATTCTATGCATATTTATACGTACATTCTTTGGGATAAAACTTGCATAGCTTTCTTGAGGATCTCTCCAGGAGAGATATACCTTTCCAGAAATTATCTCTCATGATGGAATTTTATTTCAAGGAATTACTCAGCTTTCGAAAACAAAAGCAAAATGACTGTATAAAGGAGTATGTATGTAAATGCTAGTGTTCCATCTGTAAATGTCGTTGCATTTTGTTTCCTTGTATTTTCTTTTTTTTTCTTTTAAACATTTTATTACTCAGAATTTTGAACATATACAAAAATAGAATGATTTAATGGGCTCCTATGCTTCCATCAGCCACTCAGCAATCTTGGATTTTCTTTAGCTTTTGTAATACCTTCATCATTTCTTGGAGTTAAGGTAAATGAGGAGAAAAAGTCGAAGATTTCTCAATATTATTTTGGACAGAATAATTCTATGGGTTATCACCCACATATCTAGAGATAATTAGGAAATGTGGATAGGAAGTATTTTGAATCTTCAAAACAAGGATGTTGTGTGATTTTAAAAAATTAATATGGGTTAATAACATAAACTGACTCTGACAAGGGAAATGAAATTGGATGTAGAGCTGAAAAGAGCATGACTAAACAAATCACTTAATCACTGAAATGAAAAGTATTGACATAGACAAATCATCACATTAGAATGGGGTTGCTTCCTGAATTTACCACATGAAAAAAAAAATCTGTGGAAATTAACAAGGAATTAGCCATCTGTATTTGTTACAATATAGATGTAGCTATGAGTGAGAGAGAACAAAAATAGCACAATAAATTCAAGGGAGAGGTTTATCTCTGTCTCACAAATGTCTGGATGGCTCTGTTTGCAAGTCATCAGGAGCCCACGCTAATTCTGTCTTTGTTGCCATCTCAAGGGCATTATCTTCACCTGCAAAACTCAAGATGGCACTGTACCAGGTCAGCCTTCCAACCAGGAAGGAGAAAATGGGCAGGGAGAAGAATACTCTTTTCTTTTAAAAACATGATCAGAGGTTATGGGCATCCTTATGCTCAGATCTCTTGGCCAGAGGTTAGTCACACAGCCCCCCACCACGTGAGGCTAGGAAATATGGGTTGTATTCATTTTGGCCAAGTGCTTATCTAAATATTCTGCAGAAGAAGAACAGAGTGGATGTTGGCAGAACAACAGATTTGAAACCAGATATCCCTAAATAATCAGAGCTGCAAACAAATAAACAAAAATAAACCCAATACCTTCAGAAGATTCCTTGTCCTATGTGCAATTTCTTTCAAAGGATTGCATTGTTCTTTGCAATTTGTAGTGATCATTGTCAGGAGCCAGAGGTTATAATTTTTCTTTTCTATTTTGGCAAGAAGCATTTAGAAGTAGTTAAAAGAATGAGCATATTGTACAATACTGTTTAACTATAGAAATAATTTGTGTTAATAAATAAGCATTCATGTAAAAACTAACCATTTACTTATATACATTTTTTTAAATTCCAGACTGGTAAGAATTTTTAAAGCCATTGCATGGTAGGCACTTGGGCAGTTGAGAGCAGGTGTAGTTCGTTTTTGAGTGTATCTAATAAGGTATTCGATTATAAGTGAGAGAAACCAATTAGAGGAGCTTAAGGCAAGGAAGGATGGAGAGAAGGTCAATATAACTGGAATGGAAGTACGGAGTAAACGGTGCAAGATTAGAACAGTGGAGGCACTGACTTACACTGTGAAGTACCTTCTAAGGCTTGGTAAGGAGTTTGGCTGTTATTCTGTAGGTGACTGGGAGACATACAGTGAATATTACATTATTAGGCCTTCCCTAATGATATACTGAAAGGGATGCATCCAGGGTTGATGCAATTCAACAAGAGGCTCTTAAAAATGTGAATACCCAGGAAGAATTTTAATGCTTTCAATGTAAGGAAAAGGGGAGTGGTTTATTTACTGAGAAAAATGTACTGAGCTAGCAATGAAGATAATTAAGTTATTCTCCCAAATGCCTCACCTTCAATTACTTATTTTTCAGATCCTTTCCTGAAAGATAGTATGAGCATATCATGAAAATGTGCATAAAAATACCTGAGATATACTAAATGCCATTCAAACTCCATATACATGAATCATTGAACCAGTGCTATGATATCGCTATAATAGAGTAGATAGAGTAGACCGTGTTGAGCTATTATTACGATCCTTGCATTTTTATTGTGATACTTGTGAGACAGATGGTGGCAGTGCAAAAATATCCAAAGCACATTGATCAACATTCGGTTCAGTTCCAAGACATTCAATCCCCTCAGTGAACTCAATCTGTGTGCCCAACCCTGTGACAGATCCTGCAAGTATAGTGACATCCCCAAAATATCCTCTGGCAACTGGGATTTAAGGCCTTAAGTCTCTCGTATGGATTAAAAATCATATGGAAAACCTGACGTCAAGAGCAAATTTTTATCAAAGACAGTTATTACTATCCCATTTTTGTTGCTGGAGTGGGGCCAAATATGGATGAATAAACTCCATTAGCCAAGGAACAGGGCCATTTTTTCAATTATTAGAAGTAATATTTAAACTGTAGATTGAGACACAGAGAATCCACTTCCTGCTTCCCTAATCTACCTCCTCCCTCCCAAAAAAAGTGTCTCTGGGAGAGGGAAGATATCTGACTTACAGTCACAATAAATGATAACTTTTTCCTGGTGTGGTTTTTGATAGTGAAAAAGGGAGAAGAATATCCCAAAAAGAAACCAGAGGGAGAGAACAGAATTTGTTATAAAGAGGCAAGTGCTTTAACTCTAAACTCCCCTGTGTTATAAGGTGGTTGGAGACAGCTCTGGTATTAGTGATTGCAATAGTTGCCCCGAGGAGGACAAATTTTATTCCCCTATCTGTCTGTTCCCTGCATTGCCCTTGAATCCTTCCCAGTGCAGAGCCCCACGACTTCGCAGAAGACCTTCCAGAATAGAATGGTCTGCACGCAGTCTGGCTCATGCTGATGACCTACTGATGCTCCACACTGGGAATTCTCACCCTGTTCTGAGGCTCACACTATTTGAGAATCTGATGGATGCTACAGAGCAAAGCTTATAAAACATTTGACTAGACGACAAAGTTAGATATTGTTTGACCGGCTCGGTGCATTTAAAGGAAATTGAATTAGTTGTCAAACTTGAAAACTTGGGAGATTTCCTGCAGAAATCCAGATTTCTGGCCTTTTGTGAAAAAACTGATCGTTGACTCCATTGGAATAGTGCTGGCCGTGGCAGCAACTAGCCAAAGTTGAGGACTAAGATGGCTCTTTGGATAAGCCGTGAATTCTCCATTCGGCACGCTCCCCACAGCTCTTTATTTTAAAATACCAACTTCATTCATTCACATTAACCCCTTTTCAACTTACATTGCCCTCAATGAAAGTTTACAACCTTTTCCTTATATCCCCTCCATAGGAAATAATAAAAATAATAACTGATATTCAAACCTATATAGCATTCAGCATTTGACAAATATTGTTCTAAGCATTTTACACATTTAAACTCACTGAATTCTCCCAGCATCCCTATGAAGTAGGTACTCTTCCTATTCCTACTTACAGCTGAGGAAGCTAAGGCACAGAGAAGTTTAGTAACTAGTCTAAGCTCACAGTGCTAAGACGTGGTGGAGTAAGGATTCGGGTGCAGGCATTAGACTGCAGAGGTGGGGCTTTCAAACTATCCTGAATGACCTCTCATGAATATATCCATGGATTTTGCCCACCATTTCAGAGTAAATTGATGGGACACCCCAATTCCTGGGACCTAACAAAGATTTCTTGGATCTTAGGGTAAAGGCCACTCAGAGAATGCTTTAGAATGTTCGCTTTAAGTTCATCCCGAAATAGATATTCATGGAAACTGAAAATTGAATTGTTTCATTATGCTTTTGCATGATGATTGATTAAACAAGAATGTGAAAACTGAAATTATTCAGCATTTATATAATCCAACACATGACAGCTCATAAGAATTGCTCAAAAATGATGATGACAGGTGAGTTAGTGCAACCAAGTGTGAGGCGTATAGCCTTGCATGTTGTGAGCCCCTGTGGGACGGATCCATGTGGATGTCCTCACAGCCTTCTCCCAGCAACCCAGGAGGTCACCAGGACTGGATGTGCAAGGAGGGGCAGTGTTCCTTCCTTGCACAGCAAGGTTATCAGGTCAGGCTTTGTTGGGCACTGTTGTTTCACAGCTTATGTCACCAAGGCCATATCAGGAGCAGGGTCAGCTTCATGGGAGTGTGATCCGTACAGTCCCGCAGGGCCTCACAATTAGAAAAAGGCCCTGAATGTGGTTTAATGTTCTGCTCTTACCATCTTGAAAGTATTCATATTTTTTTAACAAAATGCCCCCATTTTCACTTTGCACTGGGCCCCACAAATTTTGTACCCAGTCCAGATCAGAAGACAGCATCCGTCTGAGTCCTGCTCCAGAAAGGCAGGGAACTTTATGTTTTCTGTTTACTGAACACTCAGGGTAGTGCTTACCACATCGTAAGCACTCAGTAAATATTTGTTAAGGAAGGTTCAGGGTATAAGGTCTAGGCCAGCAAAGTTTTCTGTAAAGGGCCAGACAGCAAATATTTTCTGCTTTGCTAGTGAGTCCCTGTTGTAATGACTCAACTCTGTTGGGTCTGTTGTAATGATCCAACTCTGCCATTGCAGCTCAGAAGCATCCATCGTGACAGAGAAAGGAATGAGGGTAGCTGTGTCCCAATATACATAGGCAGTGAGCTGGATTTGGCTGGCAAGCTGTAGTTTGCTGACCTCTGCTGTAGATGCTGACTCCACCATTTACTCTGTGAGTTTAGGCAAGTTGCTTTAACCTCTCTGAGCTTCAGTTTATTTTTCTGGAAAACTGGGATAGTAGGATTGCTTTCCTCACAGGGAAGTTGTGAGAATTAAATGAGGTAATGCATAAAAGACACCTAGCACGGCTCAACACATAGTAACCCCTTGAAATACTGGAGCTATAACTTCTATAGTCATTACTAGGAACTGCTTGACTTTCAGATGCCTTCTGCAAATGATAGACATATATAAGACAATTTGATCAAATCTTTTGCTAGATCAGTCTTGAGGTATGAGCAAAGGTTTTGTTAAATAACCCAAGTAAATGACCTTTCCCCACCTTCCTTTGCAGATATTTCATGATAAGTAATGGTTTTCGTCTTTATAGAGGATCTGTGCTCACTAGAATTAGTCCAACAGGAGGCAAAAGACCCAGTAGATTCTCTTCAAGGGACCTGTCTTTGATCCTCAGCTTCTCATCTGTAAATGAGCAGGTTACGCTAGAATAATGATCAAAATTCTTTTTAAGTTGGCGAGGCTGCATAGTGTAAATGTTGAACTCTTGGCCTCTGGAATTACATTTCGTTTGTAGTTTGTCGTAAATTTCATTTCCACTAGTCTGTAGCTTTGTGGTACTCAGTGGAGACTCAAATACCACTACCTTTTTCTAGAGCAAATGGCCTACCCCACTTCCTTTTCATTTGATGGCTCCTTCATGCATGAAATAAGGCATGAACACATTGCCTTGACAATCCAAACATGACTTTGGATTAAAGCTGACATGTTACAAAAGACTGCTCAGAAATGTTCCCATTCTAATTATATGCTTTGGCAATACTATTTATTTGCTTCCAAATTTTCAAATAAGAACACAAAACAAAATGGGCTAAAAATCATTCTGCTCCTTCAAGGTGTTTAAACCATATACCCATTTATAGAAGGGATGAAAGAGAGAAGTTATTTGGGTGAGATTGCTAGCAATAATAGCTTGCTTTCGGCCTTGAAGACAATGCTGATGAGAACTGTGTAATTTCTTTATAATTGACATGGGTTCTATCTGGATTCTTCAAAAGCACACCAGCCAGCAATAACGTGCCATCCGCAGCTGGATTACTGTAATAGCCTCCTAGGGGGCTTCTGTGTATCTGCTCTTGGATATCCCCTACTGTCTATTTCTCCACAGAGCTGCACAGGCCAGCTTATAAAACCACACATCAAACCATGCCACTCTCCTGCTTAGATTGCTCCATTAGGACTTAGATAAAACACATGCCTCTCACTAGGCTGCAGTCCTGATGCAGATGTCCCTGCCTGACCCCTGACAGAATCTCTCACCCCTCTGCCGCCCATTCACAGTGACAGCCTTTTCTCTGTTTCTCCCACACACCACGCTCACCGCCTTCCAGAGCCCTTGCCTGGCTATTTCCTCTGATTGCAACAAACATTCCCCAGAGCTTTTCATGCTTGTTTCCTTCTTATTCTAAAGGGCTCAGCTCAACTATCACAAAACTCTTAACATCTCTAGGAAATTCTCTATTTTATTCTTTAGTTTATAGTTTCCCTTGCTCGAAGGAAATCACTATGAAATAGAGGATTTTCTTTTTCTGCCCACCACCTAGAACATTGCTTAATGAATGTTAGGTGTTCAATAAGTAAATATTTATTGAGTGAATACATGAGGGAATGAATAATACAAATGGTTTTTGTATGTAGTTTGAAGCAACATATTGAAACAAGTGGCATAGCTCGCCTGCTCATAATTTCATCACTTAAGTGTCAGAAAAAGCTGGATGCTGACTGCAGCATTAGTGTGCCTTTCTGTTATACTCCAGGAAGAAGTCAGGGAAGAGGGAAACACTAGTGGCTCTAGGGAGGGAACCACTCTGAGACAGTAGGATGGCTATTTCATATGTGAAACTGTAGACTTCCCAGAGACCACACACACACACTCACACAATGACAGCAACTCCCTAAAGAAAGATGCTCAAGGCACTATTTACTGAGCACCTACTATATCCTAGACCCAGGAAATGCAAAGGTGAATAAGTATGGCACTTATCCTGGAGGAATTTATCATCTTGTAGAGGGATAGAGATTGCTCAATAGATAAGCTGCAATTTGATCAATTTTCTAATGGAGAAAAATTCAAAATTATTTAAAGAATCAAAGATAGAGTGATTTAAGTTTCTCAGGGGTATTTGAAAAGGCTTGACTAGGTAGCTAGGTCTCAAAAAATGACTAGAGGCTAGGAGCGGTGCCTCATGTCTGTGATCCTAACACTCTGGGAGGCCAAGGCAGGAGGACCACTTGAGCTTGGGAGTTCAAGACTAGCCTGAGCAAGAGCAAGACCCCGTCTCTACCAAAAATAGAAAAATTAGCTGGGTGTGGTGGTGCATGCTGCTAGTTCCAGTTACTTGAGAGACTGAGGCAAAAGGATCACTTGAGGCCAGGAGTTTGAGGCTGCAGCGAGCTACGATGATGCCACAGCACTCTAGCAAGTGTGACAGAGCAAGACTCTGTCTCAATAAAAAAAAAAAAAAAGAATAGAATTTGCCAGGCAGAAGAGAATGTCATTTCCAACAAAGGGATGTGCTTAAGCAAAGGCTCAGAAGTGCGAAAGTGTGAGTTATTAATATAGATGGATTTTCTCTCCCATTTTCTATCTCGAGTTCAGGCTACTGAGTAAGACAGGTCAACTCTCAGTTAATCCTCAAATTCTCTCTTTGTTAGGAGCCCTAACCCAGGGAGGCTTTTCAAGTAAAGACAGGTTAGGTGAGGGACCTATGAGAATGATGTTTTCTATGGAGAACCTCTCTGCTAACAGGTGTATGTTCCTAGAAGGCAATATCCCTTTTGTTACATCATTATCTTGCCTGTTGTCTGTTACATTCTTCAACATCACCCATAAAGGAATTCTCTGGGGACATCTTGATCATTCAAGCTTTTTCAATAAAAAGTGACCTAGTGTTTTCAGTAGCAGGCCTCATCTCTCTCAACAGCCGTGAAAATCTATTTCCCTCATACCAAATACCTTAGTACCTCACTAGGATGGCAGTATTCAGACACAGAAGCCATTTTTGCTCTAATGTAGCTTCTGATCCTTTCTCTTTCTTCCTACGAGTGTACTGTAAGGACTCAGCCATAAGTGCAAATTTCTCACATCTATCACAGGAAGGAATTTATTCATGTCTACCTGTTGCTGGCAGTAGCAAGAGAATTTTATTACTAACTCATAATAAAAGTTATCAGTGCTGCCAGGCGCGGTGGCTCACGCCTGTAATCCTAGCACTCTGGGAGGCCGAGGCGGGCGGATAGTTCTGAGCTCAGGAGTTCGAGACCAGCCTGAGCAAGAACGAGACCCCGTCTCCACCAAAAATAGAAAGAAATTAATTGGACAGCTAAAAATATATATAGAAAAAATTAGCCGGGCATGGTGGTGCATGCCTGTAGTCCCAGCTACTTGGGAGGCTGAAACAGTAGGATCGCTTGAGCCCAGGAGTTTGAGGTTGCTGGGAGCTAGGCTGACGCCACGGCACTCACCCCAGGCAAGAGAGTGAAACTCTGTCTCAAAAAAAAAAAAAAAAAGTTATCAGTGCTTTTGCTAAAGCATTCCTGTGAGTCCACATCAGAACTTCCACACCTCCGTTGTCCACCTGTAGCCCCTTCCACAGTCTCCATTACAATCTTGTGAGTCTTTGTTTAAGTTTCATTCATTGGCCCTTGTGAGAAACTTCCAACCTGAACAGTTAATGTTTGTAAAATTTCCATTCCCTGTTAGTTCTTCTTTCCTAACTGGGTGATCAGCCTTAAGAAATTGCAGAGGGCATTTTCCAGTCACTTTCATTTCACTCTTTCACCTTATGAGTTTTCAGGGATTGAGCCATTCATGCATGGGGCACTATGCCGGGCACTTTACTTAAACCTTACATCTGAACTCTAAAAGTGGTTTGTATCATACATATTTTTTTAAAGTATAATAGTTTATAAATCACACCCAATGAGTGATACAGCCTGATTCCAGAGTCTATGATTTAATCACTGTACAACAGTGTTTTCTTGCTGGCTTTCTTCTCTAAGTTTAAACCTTACTCTCTCTCGATCTTTCTTTGTCCTAACAATACCGTATTTCTTAGCTAGCTCCCTTTCTTCTTATTTAATTTGTATCATGTCTTCTAGAGTGATTGGTGATTAGACAGAATCACTCTTAAACCTAGAGTGTAGGGGACCATGGAATGTGTGATCAGGTTGAGAAAGTTAGCTTTATGCTGAGATTCAAAACCCCGAAAGCCTGGGATGTAAGGATGTAACATGACTGAAGAAAGCAGACAGGGCATAAGAGAAGTAGGGACTGGTAGGAATAAGGGCAACTGGAGAGGACACATCCTCATTAAAGAGGTGGCCCTGAACAGATGGGTCCATTGTGTTTAAATCCTCTGATTTGCCAAGGGAAGCGAGAAATCTCAATTCTTACGAGAAATTTCTAATTTTTAAATGGTGGCCACTGGTTTAAATCTTCTTAAACAAAATTTAAACACAAAATTCCTGAGGCTGAGTTGGGACCACGGGCCACTAGTTTACCCCTTCAGTTTAAAAAGTAGGCCTAGGGATGTGTTTTCATAATCTGTCATCTCCTTCTGATTTGTATCAAGGAAATCTGGGTTGTAAACTCCAAGGCCATCAGTGCCACCCTAATAGATGGTGAAGGATCAGAAGGAGAGAACGATGGCAAAAGGGTGATTGGGGAAGGTGGTGGTCTTGATCATGCAGACAGGTGCTGAAGGAGCAGAAAGGAAGGGACACGTAACCGTGGCAGTCCAAGGTGAGTTTGGAAAACCCCAAGGGTTCTGTAAAACTACTGCAACACTAACTTAAGGTATGTGTGACAAACAATGAGTGTACCCTGCAGTATGTTCCAAATGAATGCATGGGAATTGGCCTACTGCCAGGTTGGAGCCATATGGAGTAGTTAAAACTTGGTGTAAATGATCCACTTGTGATCACAGACTTCCCTACATTCATATGGAACTGCTTTTCTAGCTCCTTTTGCTAGAGCATTTGGCCAGCAAGCCAAACAGGGGTGAATTGGCTTCTAAAGCTCACATTCATTGCTTGATAAATTTTGCAATTTTTAAAGAATGCTACTGAGATTGTGAGATAGAGGCTTCAAAAACACTCAATCCACGCAGAAGAGTTGTATGCCTCATATGACGGTTAAAAGCAAAGCGGATATAAGTTGGTGGAGGTGCTCAGTAGTGCTGTTCCCTCATGGCTTTTCTTGGGAAAGCAGCCGGTCAGCGATTTTGATTTCTAAGAGTCATAGAATGTCAGCTCCACAAATACAAAGGCCCCTTGAGATGCCTTCACCTCATTTTGCAAAGGAAGACTTGGGACTCAAAAAGGCTGAGTTGCTAAGTAAAGTATGTGAGAGCAAAGGCTTGATCTGGTTTTCTGCCTTCCTATGTCCTCTATGCTTTGGTTAAAAGTACCATGAGCATTTGTGTCTTGGAAACTAAAATTCAGACTGTACCAGTTACTAGGAGTTAGAGTGCACTGCTCTACGAGCCAAGCATTGCTGCGAAGACTATGTGAATGAATGAACAGCACTTTACACCTGATGTGTGTCAAAACATACTGAGTTCACTACTTGGGGCTTAGTTTCCTCATCTGTAAAGTGAAGGTGATCAAATGAGCAAATGTATTTAAAGCAGCTTGCATTAACTCTGCTTGCCATAAGTTAAGAGTCAATGAATGTTGTGTTTATTATTATTAGTTAGCTTTTAATAAGTTGTTTATTTTCATTGGATTAATATGTACTTTCTCAATGAAGATTGTTTACTGGTTGGTGGAGGGGCAAATATTCAAATCTAAATTTCAAATCCCCGGTATGCACCTTAGTAGGCACATTTTCTGGGCAAGATGACAGCTAGATATTTGTTAGTTCTTCCCCAAGGACTGGGGACACACTCCAAGTGCATGCTGTGTTCGGCAGGGTTTCAGCAATGGTACAGCCCAGCAACCAACTTACTTGTATGTACCATTCTAGCTGTCTTTGGACATACTGTGAATGGAAACCTTTTCAGTTCTGACTTTTAATCTGCCTTGACTTTAAATTAAGGTTAGAAATCTGAAACAAGTATCTATTTATGTAATTTGCTTATTGAAAAACACATACATAATGCTTACCATATGCCAGGCTCCTTTCTAAGAGCTTTATTAATCATAACTTAGAACAATCCTAGGAGTTGGATATTATTATTATCCGCATCTTACCCATGAGCAATAATGACAAAGAAATGTTAAATAACCTAGTCTTCCTGTCATAGAGGAAAGCAGTTCAATCCCATGACCTCGAGAGAGGGCTATGCATGAGGTCATGATTCTCCCGCCTATAGGTATTTGGTCCCAAGAGAAAGGGGCAATGCTTAACTTAAAAGTACATCCACATGAATGCAAATAAAGGCGCCGGAGAGAGAATATTTTGAGCTGCAGATTGCACCACATCTGGAGCTGTGCAGAACACTCTCTGGAAGTGGGGAGGGTGGACAGAGCTTAAGGAGGACAAGGGAGCCTGTCCTCTTATTTCCTGTCCTGTTAGAGCTGCACTTTGCTCTTCTATCACAGGACAAAAGATGCCAGCCTGCCTCTCTTTCCTCCTTTGTAAGCAGCCTCAACCCTCTTCTTTTTCAATTTCCGAAGATGGCCTTGTTGAGAAGGTGCAAGTCTTTGCATGGCGTTATCTCCTTAATCCTCCTAAATGCTCTGGAAGGCCTGGCAGGGTTTCAGGGAAGGGTATCCTGCCATCTGATGCATCTTTATGAATGTTCTCCGCAACACAGCGGTCAGTGCTGGGCAGGGCAGTGTCTTAATCCTGACTCCAGGGGAGCTGTGTGAGCCTGGGATTCTCTACAACAATGAAGTAGAAAAGTGGCTTAAAAACAAAAACAGAAAAGAAAGGAGAGAAAAGTTCTGATATTCCTCACCATGATGAAATGAACAAATGAAGGTATAATAGGTATAATAACACAGTAGAAAAAAAAAATATGAGTCCATTGTTCAAGGAATAAAAAAAAAAAAGAACCCAAAATACAGGTTCAAGCCAGTGCTATTAACATTCACTTTTTCTGGCTAGAAATTGAAGGATTTCATATAGTGAAGTGTTACTTTTCAAAAGAAAGCATTAAGTTTGAATACACCATGCTTGACAATCACCTAAATTACTGCATGAAATTACAAGAGCTGGTCTTGAAAAATAAAACCATGTTATGGAACGCAGAGTTTCTCAGTGTAGGTAGAGGTTGCTGGAAATTGCTTTTTGCAAGGCCGCCCAAGTGACATGAGAAAGGATTGTTCGTGTGTGACCAGAGTTGTACCCAGAAATTACATGCAACAAACAAATCTCCGTGAATTAGCAGTGCTTGAACACTGTTATTACTCACCCTTGAAAACCTTATATAGGGAAAACAAAGTGCCTACTCTTTTATTTTTTTAACCAAACAAAATGCTTTTCTATTTTATTTTATTTTTCAACTCAGCAAAAGCATTTCAGCTCAGGATTTTTGATATAAATTTAATATAACCCAGAAAAACACATATTTTATGACAATCCAAACAGAAACTGGGCAAGGTATCAAATTTTGAGTTGCTGAATGTACTTGAATCTAAACTCATAAAATCACATGCACCTTTTAAATTTGGATAATTCATATTTTTTAAGAGGTTTTTGGACATCTTCTAAGTATTCTAAAATAAGTTTTATTCTATACTGAAATGTAACTTTAACTTATTTTATACCCACTGAACTGGCCCTTTGACTGTGAGGTTGAGAGCAGACCCCTTCAGTGTTTCAATGGGCCATTTATTTTAATTTGGAACAGCAGTTGGCAGTGTTCCATCCAGAGTGGAGATATTTGCTGATACTGCTCTCTGGTGCTTTTGTATGTTGTTTCTAAGAAACTCGCCATAACTATTACTGTGCATTTAGAATTTGTAGCTGTCTTTTTTTTTTTTTTTTTGAATCAAAGAAAAACAAAAGAAGGTGGAAGTTGCTTCTTTGTGCAAAATTGAAATGTACTGATTGATACTGATTACAGGAACTCAAAAGCTCCAAGCTGAAAGTGTTATATATTTTGGCAACTGTTGATTAGGCCGAACTCACCATCTTTGGTTGGCAAGGAGAATATAAAGCTGAAGAAATGTGGGTTAGGATCTCTAATAGCAAAAAGGCTAATAAGAGAAAGAGAATTCTCTCTCTCCTGATGAAACCGCACTGTCGTTACAAGACCCTCTTGAAACTGATCATTGTTTTACTGGACTGGGTTAAGAAGGTTATGTTAATTGGTATTCTGACAAGGAGTTGGGAGGCAGGGGATTGGAATCGTACCTTTGTGACAGCTTAGTCTGCAGACCCAGGGTAAGAATGGAGAGTGGAATAAGTAGAAGGCCAATTTAGTGCTGTTGGAAACGTCCCTTGCTGCTCTTCCTTAGCCACAATAGAGAGACCCTATCAAGCCTCCACATCTCAAATGTCCTCGGCACTAGTTTAGATCAAAGTCATGTTAAAATATAATTTTTTCAAGAAAGGTAAACCCATGACTCCCATACAGAGATAAAATTAGCACATGAAAATGTTCGTTCCACTAATTATTAATGAAGGAACCAGAGATGTTACAACCGGCTCAGAGGAGAGTCCAAAGAGCACACACATTTACAGATCGGGAATATTTGAACGAACTCACAGTGGATGTGTCAAAAGACAAAATTACAACAAGTTTACAGATCTCATTGGCTTTTATATGCTATTCTGCAATTGGGCCACACCTCATTCTATTGTATTTCGATGAGCTGAGCAGAGGAGGTGGGCGTTGCACACAGAAAAGGGCTGAGGAAAGCAGAAACAGAAGATGAAGAGTGGATTGATCCTTTCAAAGTGACCTTTCTGCAGGACTTCTTATCATGCTGGGTAAAACTGGCTTGTTTGGGGATTTGGTTATCTCTGTCTCTCCTCTGAATTCCAGTGACTTGAACTTCAGCATGAGTAGCTCCATTTTGGTTTGATCGGTTGGGCCTAGTGCAAGAGCTCAGTCCAAACCACTGGCTTCCCATAAATTTTCATAGCAGATGTATAATTGGCTTGGGGATGGGGTAGTCGATGGACCCTCCACCAGACAGAATTTATTTGCATGTCTTTAGACAAGAATTATTTTCCTTTGCTATCAATCTATACCTTACAGAGTTGTAAAATAGCTCAAAGGCAATGAAAAGACAGCCCTCCAAGAATCCGAATCAGATTACCTGGAAGGGTGGGCTCTAAGCAAGGCGTCGTTTTCCATGAAAGCAAAGTTTTCACTGCCATGGTGTGTTGGGATCCCTAGTTCACTCTGCTCATGAAAATGAATATATAATTTAATAGATACCCTTTCCGATGTGAACAGAAGGGATTTGAGCAAGAAAACCAAGATGAACATTTTGGTGTTCATTCCCATCTTAAACATCACCAGAGAAATTCTACCAGAACTATGACTTTGCTGTCTCTTGTTTTTTCAAACCTGCATGGTGCTCAAGAAACCCTTGCTGAACATTAGAATCACCTAAGGAGGTTTCAAAAAATCTGATGCCTGGACCCCACCCGAGAGAGCTTGTTTAACTGCTCTGGGTTGGCTTCTTGCATCTTATGTTTTCAGAGCTCCCTGGGTGGTTGTAATATGCAGCCATGGTTGTGAACTGTTGCTCTAAAGGGCTGTGTACTACTTCCCAACCATTTCTCTTCTGATAATTTAGCAAAGATTGCAAAACCAAAGGCCTCTGGGGGCCAGGCTGGGAATGTAAATGCATGAAGATCTTGCTCCTTCTAGACTTTTAAATTAAAGTTGATTTTCCTGCTGACAAAGAAGACAGGTCTATGGGCAAAGTTGGTCTCTGAGCTGCCATTTGGCTACCCTTAATTTTGAAGACTATAGACTATCATTTTCTTCTCTTGTATTTATCTCACTCTCTCCAACTCCCAGGCCTTCTACATCTCTCCCTTTCCATACTGGGGTTTTTGCTCTTGTTTCTTTCCTTACCTAGAAACACTTTTTCACTTCTCTCATTCTAACCCTCCCTCTTTCCCAATCTTTTACATATTAGCTCCTGCTCTTCCTTTAGATTAATATTTCTCAAACTTTAGCATGCATCAGAATCACACGGACATGACAAAGAATCATTTGTCAATACACTGATTCCTGGGTTCTGCCCCCAGAATTTCTCACTCAGTAGACGTGGGGTAAAGCCAGATATTTTACATTTCTAAAAAGTCTCCATGTATGTGGATGCTGCTGATCTGAGGAACCACACTTTGTGAACCACTTTTTTAAAACTTAGCTTATTGTCATTTCTTCTTTGAAAGACATCCGTGGCCTCCTTAGAGGTTTTTATAGCACCAGGGATCGGGATCTCTGATCTATGCAATTGTCATAATCATAATGTTATAATTTCTGTGCTTGATGGTTTTGTTAGGTCCAGAGCCAAGAGGGAGACACATAAAGCCTGATGAGTAGCAAAATGCTGTTTATTTTGAGCATCTGGGCACAGATGGGTGGAGGCCAAAAAAAGTACCCATGAGAGAAAAGGGGAGAGCCTTGGGTTCTATAGAGGGTTTTTCCAGAGGGAGTGAGCAACTGGGCCAGAACAGCTGCTGTAATAAATTCTTTTCAAACAACCAGGAGGAATAAGAAAACTAAGTTCCCCTCTTGCATTTCATTCCTTTATCTCCCTTGGGGTCTGGCAAAGGCTAATATACCCCTAATACACCCCTAGGAAGGGGAGAGCGGTAGGTTTTATATGAGGTTTGGATGGAAGTTTGGGGAGGGTGAATTCTTTAAGCCTAACAGTTTTGGTAACTGACTAGCTCTCCACTAGAGTCTAGCTTGACTGTAACCTCACTGAGGACAGAGATCATCTTTTTTTTAAATACCAAAGTATCTTTAATACACGGTATTGATAATGGGTAAATAAGTATTGAATGGTAGATAAACTTTTTCTTATTAAGCATTCCTCTTAAAATATAATATTTTTTCAGTGTCTCCTTTTTTTTTTTTTTTTTTTTTAATTTATTTTCCCTTCAATATTCAATGTACAATGTTGCTTCCTAGCCATCCAGGGGCCTTCTCTGTGACATCTCAGACTGGCTCAAGAATGGCTCCCTCTCCCAGTTACATATTCTTTATCCTGGAAGTGTGGGTGTGAGGACCAGTAGCCTCAGCATCACCTGAAGCTTATCAGAAATGCAGAACCTCAGGTCCTGTTCCAGACACACTGTGTCAGAATATGGACCATAACGAGGTCCCTAGCTGATTCCTATGCACTTTAAAGTTC
>RJWJ010027238.1:0-22360 GCA_004363605.1 Indri indri
CTTTCCTTTGGCCAGCCCCCACCCCTATTCTCAGATTCTAATTCAGTTACTCTGTGGCAACATGGGTGAACCTGAAGGACATTATGCTAAGTAGAATAAGCCAGGCACAGAACGACAAATATGCCACATGATCCCACTCACATGTGGGATCTAAAAAAGTCAAACTCAGAGAGTAGAAGGATGGTTACTAGGGGAAGGAGGTTAGGGAGGCAGGGATGTTGGTCAAAGGATACAAAATTTCAGTTAGATAGGCAGAATAAGTTTAGGAGATCTATTGTACAACATGGTGATTATAGTAAAAACAATGCATTTTATACTTAAAAATTGCTGAGAGAGTAGATTTTAAATGTTCTCACCACAAAAAATAAGTATATGTGATAATGGATATGTTAATGAGCTTAATTTAGTCATTCGACAATATGTACATATATCAAAAAATCATGTTATACACTGTAAATATATACCAAAGACAAAGCAAAACAACTTATTCTCTAGGCATCTGAAAATGATCTCCCATTCACAGGTCTGGGATTTTCATTCATTTCTGGGTTCCATACATTTGGCAAATCAACTTTAGTCACACATCTACCAGTTTTTCCCCACTAGATATCTGCCTTTAGAAATAGATCCTGTTAGTTACGCTGTTGATTTAGATAACTGTCAAATATGAAATACAAAACTTAAGTAGTTCTCCCATACCCTAGATATGCACAGTAAGATTTGGTGTAGGTACAGAGGAAGAAGAAAGTAGATTGGAGAAAGGGAAAAAGGAGGAAGGAACTACTACTATTCATTGAATTCCTACTATGTGTTTAGATACTGTGGTTGCTTTAGAAGCTTATTTATTTCATGTACTGCTAGACTCAGCCAAAACTGTGTTTGTATATATTAACTTTATGGTTTACAGAAATTGTTTAATGCCATGATATTACTTCCTTTTGAAAGTTATCCTCATAGAAAGCTTCTTTAGTCTAATTGCCTTAGAGATAAGAAATAATTTGCTATTTTTATAATTTTAGGTCTGCTTTATCAAATATATTTGAAGTAATTGATTTAGATGGAAATGGTCATCTTAGCCTTGAAGAATATAATTTTTTTGAATTGAGAACAAGCGGTGAGAAATGTGATGAAGATGCTTGGGCTGTCTGCAGAGGTAAGCACTTTTCTTTCTCTTAATGGATGGGTAAAAAAATATATATGTGTACATCTCTCAGAAGTAAGAAGTCAAACTTTTCCTCCACGGGATATTATGATAGCCTTTAGTGACAATTTAAAAGTAGTGGCATTGTTTATAGATCATAAAAACTTAAACATCTATTTTCTTTAAACTGATGGTATAATACTCAAGTTAAAAGAAAGTGTGAATTACTCAATCGTAATTTCAGTTTTCAGCCTATGCACTTAGGGGCTTAGAAGATAAAAAACTATCCGAGCTCTTGAAATCACTGGGTCTGACATGGTCACGAGCCACAAATTGTGCCCAGGAGAGGGCAGCAAAGAGCTAATAAGCTAGAGTTTTACTTAAAATGTAAGGTTTCCATGAAGTTGTTTATACATGTTAAGAATTCTTTAATGGTTTTTGTATTTGAGTCAAATTAAGAAAGTCCATCCATGGAAGGATTGAAGCCAAAAATGCCAAGATGGACAAAGAAAATCACTGAGAATGAGGCCAAAGTCAGTTGTCACTTAGGAGGAATCTGGGAAGAGGGTAGGACTTGAATATTTAAGGCAAGGACTGCAAGATCAAAGGGGAAAGCCAAAAAACCATAGCCAACCACAGATCACAGAACAAGAAGTATGAGGAGGCCAGAATGCAGTCAGGAGAGAGATTAATGCATATATGCTGTCACTGGGATAGTAATATGTGGTTCTTAAAATGGTCTAAGCTTGGCAAGTCAGTGAGCCAGGTGGGAGTCTGTTTATATAAAAAGCGGATAGTGTAGACATATAATATTATTCATATAAAGGATGTTTTTTAGTGTATCTCTTTTTAGCTGAAAGTTAAGATAACAAGAAATGTATATTGATATATAATATTAAACTTTGATTAACAAGATTGGTAATATACATAATAGAGTATTATCTATAGGAAGATATAATCATATTGTAACTTTGATGATATAATCTTTTAATTCTGTTCGTTGGCACTCTAGTTGGCACATTCCATAAGAGTGAATTATAATTAGGATTTTCTAATGGTAAAGTTGTTGGTAAGTAAAATTCTAGTTTAATAATTTAATTAAATTGGCAGAGTTGATACAGTTTTTGAGAACTTACCATATACCAGGTACTGACATAACCATTTCTACTCATCAACTCTATGAGGTAGTATTTTACTATTATCATTTTACAAATAAGGAAATAGAATCAAAGAGATTAAGTAACTTGACCAAGTTACACAGCAAGACAGTTTCACAGCTAGGTTTCAAACCCAGGCAGTCAGTTTCCACAACCTTGAACTCAATGCTATCATGATTGACCTGAAATATGATTTAGGGGCATGTACCTTCACTGACATTAATAATACTGCAAAGAAAGGAGCATTTAAGGTTCTGAAATGTTTACTTTCTCATCACATGTAATATTAGTTTTACTCATCCCTCCCTTTGATAATAAGAACATGTATTATCTATAAGATTGCTTTAATAAACTTTTTTAGACTTAAAGTTGCTTTTATTTTTATTTTGTTTATTAATAGATTCTATTTTTTAGAACAGTTTAGGTTTACAGAAAAATTGGATAGAAAAATATAGAGATCTCCTATATATCCCTCCTTGCTCCCAAGTTTCCCTATATTAACACCTTGCATTAGTATGGTACATTTGTTACAATTGATGAACGAATATTGATATGTTGTTATTAACTAAAGTCTTTAGTTTACATTAGGACTTACTCCTGTCTTATACAGTTCTATGAGTTTTGACAAGTATATAATGTCTTGTATCTACCATTACATTATCATGCAGAATAGTTTCGCTGCCCTAAAATTCGCCTGTGCTCTATCTATTCATCTGCATATTCATCCCCCTAAACCTTGGCAACCACTGATCTTTTTACTGTCTCTATAGTTTTGTCTTTTCCAAAGTGTCATATAGCTAGAATCACACAGTATAAATCTTTTCAGACTGGCTTCTTTCACTTAGCAATTTGCATATAAGGTTCCCCCATGTCTTGTGGCTCGATAGCTCATTTCTCTTTATTGCTGAATAATTTTCCATTGTATTGACATACCATAGTTTATGTATTCACCTATTAAAGAACATTTTGGTGGCTTCCAGTTTTTGGCAAATAGGAAAACAGCTGCTGTAAACACTCACGTGCAGGTTGTGTGCAAACATAAGTTTTCAATTCATTTCAATTCAATAATTACTGAATTGTATGGTGAAACCATATTTAGCTTTGAAAGAACTATCAAACTGTCTTCCAAAGTGGCTATACCATTTTGCATTCCCACCATCAATGAATGAGAATTCCTGTTGTACCACATTCTCATCAGTATTAGGTATAGTTAGTTCTTTGGATTCTAGCCATTCTAATAGGTGTGTATTTGTATCTCATTGTTGTTTTAATTTGCAATTGCCTAATAATATATGATGCTTAGCATCTTTTTGTATGTTTATTTGCCATCTGTATATCTTCTTTGGTGAGATGTCTGTTTAGCTCTTTTGCCCATTTTTTT
Organism: Indri indri; assembly: GCA_004363605.1. Classification (NCBI taxonomy): domain Eukaryota; kingdom Metazoa; phylum Chordata; class Mammalia; order Primates; family Indriidae; genus Indri; species Indri indri. The sequence goes on from RJWJ010027238.1 coordinate 3,680, forward strand.
TTTTTCTTTTGAGATAAGGTCTTGCTCTGTTGCACAGACTGGAGAGCAGTGGTGTGATCATAGCTCACTGCAACCTCAATCTCCTGGGCTCAAGTGATCCTCCTGGCTCAGCCTCCCAAGTAGCTCGGACTACAGGCTCATGCTACCTCACCCAGCTAATTTTTATTTTTTTAGAGAAATAGGGTCTCGCTATGTTGCCCAGGCTGGTCCTGAACTCCTGGTCTCAAGCAATCCTCCTGCCTCTCAAAGTGCTAGTGTTATAGGCATGAGCCACAGCACCCGGCCTTGCCCATTTTTTAATTGGGATATTTGCTTTCTTATTGTTGAGTTTTAAAAATTCTTTATATATTTTAAATATAAGTCCTTCATCAGATGGGTATTTTGCAAGTACTTTCTCCTAGTCTGTGGCATTTCTTTTCATTTTATTTTATTTTACTTTTTTAGAGATGAGGTATCACTCTGTCAACCTGGCTGGAGTTCAGTGGCATGATCATAGTTTGCTGCAGCCTCAAACTCCTGAGCTCAAGAGATCTTCCTGGCTCAACCTCCTGAGTAGCTGGGACTACAGGTGTATACCACTATGCTTGGCTAATTTTTCTTATTTTTTGTAGAGCTAGGGTGGTCTTTTGAAATCTTGGCCTCAAGCAATCCTCCTGCCTCAGCCTCTCAAAGTGCTGGGATTACAGGCGTGATCCATCATGCTTGGCCCTGTCTTTTCATTCTCTTAACAGTGTTTTTCACAGAGCAGAAGTTTTTAATTTTAATAAAGTCCCACTTAACAACTTTTATTTCACGAACCTGCTTTTGGTTTTGTGTGCTTTTGGTGTTACGTCTAAAACTCTATCACCAACCCATGGTTGCATAGATTTTCTCTTGTGTTGTCTTTAGAAGTTTTATAATTTTGTGTTTTAGATTTGGGTCTGTGACTCATTTTGAGTTAATTTTTGTGAAAGAGGTAACGTCTGTGCCAAGATTTTTTTTTTTTTTAATGTGGCTGTCCAGTTGTTTCAGTTGTCCAGTTGTTTTTGGAAAAGACTGTCTTGTCTTCATTGAATTGCCTTTGCTCCTTTGTCAAATGTCAGTTGAATACATTTGTGTAGGTCTGTTTCTCATCTCTCTATTCTGTTCCATTGATCTGTTTGTCAGTTCTTTCACCATACCACACTGTCTCTGATTACTGTAGCTTTATAGAAGGCTTGGAGTCAGGTGTTAATAAACATTTTAAAAAATAATAAGGATTGAGAATTTTAAGTTTTAAAAGTAGATTAGTTATTGATAGTCTTATAGTATAGTATCTAGATACATTTTTCTTTAAAGTAATAATTTCTTTGTATTGTATATCAAATATTAATTTTTCATCTCATTTTATTACGTAGTAACTCCAACCTCCATTTTTGTGGCTACCATTTCTCTCTATGATGAAATTCAATCTGCATTTAGTTTTTTTCCTTGCAAAAGTTGTGAATCACTTTTAACTCTAAACATTTTGGACTATTAATCAGTCGACCAGTTTTAGACAATTATGTTTCTCCTGCTTTTCTCACAATTAATACATACAAAAGAGATGCTATCTCAAATATGAATACCTATTTCTCTTGAATATATTACAGATGGGAGTTGGAAAATAAAATCTTTCTTGTTGTAGGACAGTTAACAAATATAATCTATAAGAAATGGCCACTTATTATCTATGTTATAGATAAATTCAGAAATTATATATGTCTAAGCTACTTCTAGGTGAATTTAGTTTTGCCTGTAAGTAATGTTAAAATGGACACTTAGACCTGCCTGGGAAAATGTAGTTGATTTATGTACTCCAAAATGTTCACCATTATCTAACAGTCTTTCAAGATCAGGGGACAATTTGGTTAAAATTAGAGGAATTATCCATATGGTAGTCTCATTAAATCTGGCACTATCTGTAATTCCCTTTTTGAAACTCCGATAGTTTTGGGGATATTATATCAAATTCATCCAGTTTCTTCTGGGTTTAAGTGGCAAATACATGTGAAACATTTTAATTTTTGAAATATGTATCAGTATAATATTGTAAGTGAGGAGGCAGTTTGGAATTCATGTAGAAAAAATGCAGTTTCCTCTAATTTTAGAATATATTTGCACAATTTATAACTTCAGAATTTGCTGAAAAACTAAGTCGTGTGCTGTGATATGCCTATGCTGAGTGGTGAGAAATTAGTAGGTAGCCCTCAAGCATATTCTAAGCCATTCTCATTCCATTTTAAGACTGCTTATAGAATCATAAGGCCTCCATTAAAATAAACATTTATGAGTAATAAGTAGTAGACATTTTATTAAATGTATGAATTTTAAAATTATGTAAGAAACTTTTGGTCATTTTAACAGAGAATTTTGATACAAAGAAAAATGAACTAACAAGACAAGGATTTATGGATTTGAATTTAATGGAGGCCAATGATCGAGAAGGAGATCCTCGTGACCTTTGGGTAACGCTACACTCAATGGGCTACAACAAAGCCCTGGAGTTGACAGAGGTAAAACATCCTTAAAGTTTTGCCAGTGGTTTTAGTGTATATAATATTTTATCCCATGAACATTTTCCTGACACATGACTTTTGAATTGGGGACTCAAATCCTTGAACTTCATTATATGAATGAATCCTGGGTGCGACAGGTTGTTTCTACAAGTTTCTATTCTTACTTGAAATTTATTTACTGCCAACAATTAAATAATTCAGAGACAAAAGAGTTTGAACATAAGATATTAAACAATGATGTTTACTTTATAATTGGAGGTGTCTACCTGAGTTACTAAGTCTCATTTATATAGGGAAACTCTTTATCCTAAGAGTTTAAAGACTCTCTTAGAATAAGGAGAATGTGTCTGCATGAGAATTTGGAATTCTGATCTTATAAAAGATACTTCTTGGGTTAAAATTTGTAAAACACTTGGAATGGTGGCTGGCTCATACAAAGCACTGTGTATGTATCAGCTATTATTATTATTATTAACATGATATTATAGTTATAGAGGTTGAATAAGACTTGTATAAACCAGAGGAGTAATAAAAATTGGGCCTTCTTAAATTTTATATTTCTGTGTCAGATTTAAAATACAGAATTTAAGAGTTTTAATTTCAGGCTACATGTTAGATATATTTGTTTATACTCTTAAAATTAAAAATAGTATCTGTCCTTTTCGATACATGAATCAACTTAAGAGAGCAACACTAGCACAAACAAATTTTAAGTTTTAAGTGCACTGAGACTTTGGCTTAATTCCTAGTTTTGACATCATTCAACATCCCTCATAAACCTGTTTTCTGAGAAGTTCTCTATTTTTTTTTTTTTTTTACCATTTTTTGTAATAGGAGGTGAATATAGTTATAGCAGCTTTTTATATCATACTTTAACCTAACATTCAGTGAATCCCACATTTTAACTATGGTGTAAAATCAGCATCTAATCTATGAAAAGTATTGATTCTACTAAACATGTTTTTGCTTAATAGAGAATTTAGTTAAGAGCAATTTAAGACTTTTTATAGCATTTACTGATTTCATTTACATTTGAAACCATAGGCAAGAAGGATTTTTGAGATAAAATCTTATTTAATTTTTATTTTATTTATTTATTGAATAGGTAATATATTCATGTTATTTAAAATTCAAAAGGTAAAAAAATACAGCATACATTGGAAAGTATCAATGGATTATGACAATACCACTCAATAACTAAAATAAAAAGACAAAGCTGAATTTATTGCTTACTATAAAGGATAGCTGTGCGAGTCAGGCACAGTCTCTTCACTCAGAGCAAAATGCTCATTTTATTTATATAGAGTTTGGGGGAGAAATGGAGTTCAGGGATTGCCTGGCTTTTGAAGTATAAATGAATTGACAGCATCTGGGGAAGCATGGTTACTCTGGTGAGACAGTTGATTGGTTGGCACTTAGCGGTGTGTTTATTGATATGAATCCATCTCTGATTTCCTGACTTTCAAAAGTGAGAAGCTGATACTGGTTGCCTTACAAAAATGTATCCATTGAGTTAGAGTTGTTCTTGATCAATTTAACAGATTTAAAACCAGTTCTGATGGCTACTATTACCATGACAAAAGAATAATCCATTTTCCCCAAAGTTTATGAGAACTTTTTAATTCTCGGTTCCCCATTGATTTTATCCAACTAAAGCTGTAGAAGAAACCAAAAAAGATTCACTCAACAACTGTTGTTTATTTTCTTTGATGTGGTTTTATCTGTGGAAATCTGATTTCAGTTTATACATTGATCATGATTTCATCTTGTTTTTGTCTTTGAATCATGTTAAATCATCTGTTGGGACAGGGACTGTGCAGAAGCATTTTGAGACTGGACAACATTTAGGAGAAACAAGTATAACTAGAGGTATTGTAAGAACTGACTGAAAGGCACTCCAAAACTGTGACCCCAGATTTTCCAGGCGCGGCCAAGAAAACAAATCCCAAGTACTCCCTGAGTCTATCTTGCATAGCCTTTTATATAATAGTTTCCTCTTTTAATTAGTTATGGATTACTTTACTTGTAGTACTAATCAAGGTACAACCTGAAGTACTAGCATTGGTACAGACTCCTCCCTGGTTGGTCAAAAGAAAATCTAAGGCTTTTAATTATATAATCAATTAAACTTCCTGGGTTGAACAATTTAAACTGGTTTGTTGTGTGCCCAGGGCTTAGGCTATATTACTTACTCTTATCAACCAACATGAAGAAACAGTTTTTTTGATGACCACTTGGATGGCATACCTCCAATGGATGAGATCACTATCTTTAGGAGTCTTTTTCCAGAAGGGGTTTATTCTTTTGGAGTGCAGACAAGAAAATATACCTCATTGAGGGTGTTGGGGATCATATACCCTTGGAATGGCCTAACTAATAGCCATATAGAGTAATTAACCTTGGATCTGGGTTGGCAGTCTGATTTCTGTATAGGAACTGCACAAGAGATGTAATCATCCTTAGTGGATCTCTAGGTATATTGTTTCTGGGTATTGCGACAAATAGTATGTGTTGCTTTTTGTATTTCTTGTAGTTCAAGCACATATTCCTTAAAGTCACAACTTAGGCAAGTCATTATTGCTAATAAGGAGAATATGATGGGCCAAGTCAGACGTATACAGTAAAGAGGAAAACTGAATAAACAAAAGTATGCAAAGAAGATTGTAACCTGTAGTAGAATCTTGTTCTAATGGTCTTGGGAAGAAGTTGTCTACTTCATATGGTCACGTGCTTGTTCAAAGGTTCTTGGGTTAGCAGTTAATTCTATGGATTGTCTGTTTCTGGAGGTTCTCTGGAGAACCTCACTTTAAGATCTCTAAAGGATGTACTTTTCCAACTCTGTTAAGGCCCTTTTCATTTTTCCAGAGGTTCGGGAATGATAAAGACAAAAAATATTTTTAAGTAAGGAGCAAAGCCTTATGTAATCCAAATTCATGAAAAATTTTTCCAGTTAAAGGTGTTCTTTATCGCAGCAGGATCAGTGATTTGGAATGTCCTAAGCAGCCATTATGGTTGTAACTTTTCAATAAGGAAATGCTTTGACCCACCCTGAAAATAAATGTACTATTATTATTATAGTAGCACATACTCATAAACTGTAAAGGGAGAGGCAACTGTATAAAATTAATTTGGAAATGCTCGAAAGGTCTTTTAGAGCATAGTCTCAGTTCCTGTCCCATTTTTATAATTTTTCCAGGTTAATTTAGTTACAGATAAGGCATGGCTGACCACATCTTTTATTATCCTAGAAAAGTTTTTCCCTAGTGTTTAATATTAAAGCCAATTTGTCCCCATTGGAATGAGTTGTTTCATGAAGGATTTTACTTAGTGTTAGGTGGCCAGTCTGGTTTCACCAGATGTTACCTTATGGTTCTTACAATCCAACTGTTCCCAGTGTTTCTTTTTAGAATTTGGCAGGCTAGGTTTTGTGTATCTATAGTGGCATTCCCGAACTTCTCCATGGATTTGTTTTATTTTGTTGTTGTTTTATATAAAGTCCTATGTGAGGACTTTAGAGTATTCTGTTTAGTATAATGAAGTATTTCTATAGTATATCAAAAGTGTTTCTATACTACTTTTGAAGTTTTCCTATAGTATCTATAGTATAGTATATTAGCTTCTATAATACCCTTTTTACTTTGAGTCACTTCCTTTATGCCAGTAGTTATTTTAGGTGCCAAATAATTAATGTATTTATTGTTCATTTTTAAAGTGTGCCTGAGAAAGTGGAAAAAAAAAAAACCCTCCTTTTTTTCCGTAGCATTTTAAAAAGTCAATATTTTTAAAAGCATACTAGCTATTAGTTTATATATTTTACTTTTTTATTTTAGCAATTTGATATGCCTTGGAAAGAGCCATGGTTTAGTCATTTGAACAATTCGGCTTCTGGTAAGCAAATGGATTTCACAAAAGAGATTAGGCTAATTATTGTATATCAGGCCTGGTACTGACCTTTTATTTTTTCATATAAGATCCATCAACAAACAATTTAATATTTAATATTAGAACATCCAAAAGTTCTGTTCTGGGCATGGATATTTCTGGATTTACAGAATCACAATGAGGAGATTCTCTTCATTCAGTGAGAGTCATGGAGTTGTATTCAGAATGTTAAAACTGGCAGATGTAATACAAGAAGGAAAAACTAACAATTCATATTTAATCAATTGGTATAAAAATTTGGGGTACTTTCCATTAGCAATAGAAAGTGGTAAAATGTGGCAACATTTTTTCTTTTGATACGGGATCTCGCTATGTTATCCAAGTTGGCCTTGAACTCTTGGGCTCAAGCATTCCTCTTGTCTCAGCCTCCTGAGTAGCTGAGATTACAAGTATGTGCCACCAAGCCTGGCTGCACATGGTTAACATTTTATTTCAATGATTTGTATAAAATCTAAAGATGTTTTCACTCGTTTAGTTGGTGTTTATAATTGCTCTGTGGGAAGGATGCTATTTGGCTATTAAATTAAGGTATAGGCTATGAGAGGTAATGGTTCCTGGATGTGTGCTATGTCACTGAATTAATATACTGAAAGTATGGCCTAATGTTTTCATGCTTGTAAAAAAAAAAAAAAAAAAGGAAAGGTTTATGATAATCTAGGAAGAATCAATCTCTAATTTTATGAACTCTATTCCAGTTGGTTTGAATATGTCTGTTGAATTGTTTGCCCATAGGGATTTGGGAACCAGAGGTATTTCTGTGGTAATTTCTCAAATCATATATAACAAAAGTAATCTAATGTCTGAACAAGCTATAATTTGATCATGGGAACTGTAGTAAATCTTGTCTGGAAATAAATCCTGTCTGTTACATTGGTAGGTTATTGTGTCACAAAGAATAACCAGATTTTCAGCTACAGGTTAGAATTCGGGAAAGGATTTAGGATTGTTGGAAATCTCATATTTGAGTGGTTTTACTAAACCAAGGCAAAGTTCATTTTATTTTAAGCTTTCTGCAACTTACTCTTAATTTTTCTTTTACTTTTTTTCTTTCACAGACAGGTACAACCAGTTATTTTAGTTTATTTTTTCTTATTAAATTCTCTAATTAGGTTTTAGAATTGTAGTTTATACATTCCCTGTATCAGCCTATCAAGGCAGATCCTCTGTCAAAGAGTGATATAACTTCTTTCTTGGTCTTGCTACAAGGGCATTGCCCCTATATCACAGCACAACTTCATAGTTGCTCTTTTACTGAATATTGATAAGCAAAACTTTCATGTCTAGTTTTACCTTTTTTCTTTCCTCCTTTATTTTTATTTATTTGTATTTTTTCTTTGAGACAGGGTCTCACTCTGTCGCCCAGGCTGGAGTGCAGCGGTATGATCATAGCTCATTGCAGCCTCCAACTCCTGGGCTCAAACAAGTACTGAAAAGATTCTGGTAATATTTTGCCATTTTTAAAGTCTTGGTTATCAGAATTATTCAACCAAAGGGTTTCAATATTTGAATAGTCATTGAAAATAAAATATATGAAAAGATCTTTGTTAGAAAGACCTACATTACCACATCTGGCTTTTCTTGATGTTCTGCTAAATTAACTTCAGATTTTTTATCCTTTACCCACGCTCCATCACCTGCCCCCGCCCACCGCAACCATGACCACCCGTATATCAGTATGTGTAAATTTATTTATTTATTCAACAAATACTTATTGAATACCTACTATGTGATATGTCTGTAAGAAAGAGGCACTGAGGATATAATGATGAATAAAATAGTTAAAATTCCTGCCCTTATGGAGTTTATATTCTATAAAGAAGAATGATTATAAAATGGAAAATAAATAAAATCATTTCAAAGGTATTTTGAAAGAAACAAGCCGGAGGCTGAAGTAGAGAAAGACAGTGGAAGAGTGAGGGAGATGGTAGGCTGGAGCAGATCTTTCTGCAGAGGTGGCACTTAAGCTTAACCTGAAGGAGGAGGACAAGGTACCCATGTAAAAAGATATGGGGAGAATCTTCCAAGTGGAGAGAACACTGTATACAAAGGGCTTCATGTGCTCTAGGATTTGTAAGATCAGTGTAACTGGAGCACAGAGCAGCAGGAGACTGGGTTAGACGGAGAGGCAAAGGCTATCGTGTGCAGCACATTGTAGGCTGCTATAAAGATTAAAGGTAGACATTAGAAAAATTCAATTCCAAATGCAGAAAATGCTTTTAGATCTCAGATTTTAAAGGTGCTTTTAGATTAAGTTTAAATTGTAAATTTATTTTTCTACATTCAATCAGTCTCCATGCATTAAGTTTGAACTGTAAACATAATAATTTCTTTAGAGCCCTTTTATGAATTCTTTCTGTAGCCTTAAACTTAGAAAAGAAAATTAAATAACATGATATTTGTTAGTATTGAACTAATGGCGGGATGGTATTATGGATTAAAGGAGATACTGTATTACTGATTTGTTAGAGGTTATAGTTTCCTTTCCTTTCCTATGAACATTATCAGTTAGTATGCTACCAAAAAGGAAGAATTTCATGCATTTTTATTACTCAATTCATAGTACTAAAATTTTCCCCTTAAAGTTTATCAGAAGGAAAGCTGGAAGGTTTAGCGTATCTTCTTAAATCACAGGATAAACATACTAATAATAAATTAAATAATTTATTTTAAATTCTATCAAAAGGCTAAAACAAAATTTGTTTTTTCTTCCTTATCAGGCATGTCCCTTTGTCATTGATATCTATGCAGAAAAATGCAAGCCAAGAATTAAAGCTGTTCATATGGAGCCATGTAGTGGGCAACTTGAGAAGGCCATTTGTAAATCTGTTCTTAACAAAGGTGATGCCAAATTAATGGATGGCTATGAAAATATAATCGTGCATACTTATACTTGTACCACCTGGATAACATCAGTTATTGAAAACAAGGTATTAATTATGAGCTGGTTCCCCTTACTTTGCTACAAAGTTTACTATGTTACATCTTCTTTCTCCTTCTATTCTTACATGGTAATTAAATATCTCATTACATTAATAATGTTTGTAATGGATAATTATTCTTTCTCCTCAGATTTCTAACTCAAACTGTGCATAAGAATTTTTATATGATTTTTAAAAGTCTGAGATCATTGTTTTTCTCTTAAAATATGAAAATAAAATATTTGGAGATTAATGGAGATAGAACATAATCTAGGCACAAAATAGTTTGTTACTAAAAGTCTTCACATATACATAGCTATTTAATAATGGACATCATGTTTTAAAGAAATATTATAAAGAAAGAAAAAAATTTAACCCAAGTTTTTACACCAACTATGCAATCAGATCCTATAGATTATCGTCATTTTATCTAAATAAATGTATTCTGCTGTCCAGGACCTACATTTAGCAAGCTAATTATTTCTAGCTATGGTCATCTTTCCTGCTACTATCGATATTACAGGTCAAGAGAATACATGCATAAATTCTTAAAGTCAGAAGCATCTAGTTCTTTAGAATTATAAATTTTCACAAAACCTTACACCCAATGGCTTGGTACTTAGTACTGTTGGCTTATTTCTTTTAGTTCGTAGGCAAGACTTATATTATTTTTATGCCTGCTATAAGTTTCTTAAAATACTTAATGTTTGGCTGAGTTTTTTTAGTCAATCTGAGAATACATTATATAACTAACTCTTTTAGTCACAGTAGGAGCCACCAGAAAGTATGAAACATAGTCTCTGCTTTCAAGGAGTTTATGAGCTAGTTGGAAAGATAAAATTGACACTCTTGAAAGAAATAAGAGAAAAATTAAATGTTAAATAATATAGTACTGTTTGTATGTGCTATAGGAGTTTTATTCTATTTGTTTCTCTTGTAGTTGTTGTGAATTTGGACCATAGAAGTTGGAGAAGGATTTGTGATAAGGGGAAAAGGGATGGTGGTGCAGGTTGGTGAAGGATGATGAGGGTTTAAATACACGGACAGACAGCCTTTAGAAGCAGGAGAAACAGTAAGGAGAAACATGGCAAAGGGTCTATATGAAGTGTAGAGGAAAGAGTGAGAATATCGGCTTTGCCGAAGCAGACAGCTTTATTTGGAGGAGTATTAGGAAGGTAAATAACAGATAGAATGGATCTAGATTATATATGTTATTTTGGAAATGAGATAGAGGAGTTTAGACTTGATTAAATAAGCTTGGGTCCCCAACTAGTAGATTGCAATCTTCAAATCATATAGCCTTGGAGGGTGGTTCCTAAGATCTAGTATGTTTCCCTTTCTGCCTTCCATGTTTCATTAGGATTAAAAGGGTGGAAGGAGTCACTACTTCACCCCAACTCCTGTGCTCTGCTATTACCTACCATTTCTCAATCCTCCACCTCCTTCTTTTCCCAAGGAAAATTATACTTTCTTCACCAAAATGTGAAAATAATACTAATGTTTTAGAGCTTACCCTGTGCTAGGTATTTACATATATTAGTGTATTTACTTCTCACAACCCTATGAGGTAAGTGGTATCCTCATTTTACACATGGCAAACTGAAGTGCAGGGAAATTAAATAACTTGCAAAAGGTCCCACAGCCAAGTAGTAGAAATGTTGAGGAATGAATTCAGGTAGTCTAATGTTATATTGCCCCTTTGTAGTCATTAGGGAGGGATAGTAGTTCCTTTAGCAGGGGAGGATTTTGACTCCTGCATTTTCTCCAGTTATCCAGCTTTATTCTGCATTCCCTTGCTTCTTATATACCCTAGAGGCCATTATCCATTCTCTCAATTGCCACTTCTTACAAAAAGTCTTCTTCGAATCCCCAGTCTGAGCTATTTTCATCTTCTGTGTTTATATAGCTCCCTGTGAATAGCTCTATTACAAGACTCAGCAAAGTATTTTGTAATTGTCATTTTATTTGTCTGTCTCCCCTGGACTGGGAGCTAGGGCTCAGGAATTGTATCTTTTACCTCAGTGCTCCTAGACCTTAGAACAGTGCCTGACACACAGTTGATAATAAATATATGTTTATTGAATGATTGAATGAATGAGGAACATAATTAACGGGATGTTTTAGGCATTTTAGTTGTAAGGTAGTAGAAGAATGAATGGAGGTAGAAAACTAGAGATAGAATAAAAGAAATAGAGCCTATTGCTACAGTAAACCAAGGATGAGATAATGTGACCCTAGTATCCATAATGGCCTGGGAATGAATATTAAAAGGTAAATTCAAGTCACATGTAGAAGAAAAAGTTTATATAATTAGTGACAGATTGGAAAGAGAATGAACGAGAAAAAGTCACAGATACAAAGTTGGAAAAAGGAGCCAGTTTGTATAAATTTGCAATGGACTGTATGACATTAAAACAGAATTTCAGGGCTTATTCTGAGGTTTATATTTCTCTTTAATTATTAAAGAAAGGACCAGCAACTTAGGAAATCTTTCTTTTATAGTCAGATGATAAAGTGGTTATTCACATCAACAATGAGCTAAGTAAAAACTGCATAAACAGCAGAGGACTCAATGTATTTGCGGTAGAAGTGGCACCAAAATCTACAATGGTAATGTATTATTTTCTAATTAAAGCCTTTTGTTTTATCTCTTTGAAAAGAAATTTTTGCTATTAATGCTATGAATAAACATGTAGATATGACATGAAGTAGAAAATTATTTCAAGTATGATGTTTATATCAGTTTCCTTCTATACTTAAATTCTAATCCAGTTCTGTCACTATTCAGTTGAATGACTGGGAAGTTCATTAACCTCTCTGTTCTAGTCTCTTTAAATGTAAAATTAAGATGATATCACTAGTTTTAGGTACATCCCAAGGTCAACATGAAGATAAAAATAAATGTACATGAAAGTACTTTTGAACATCATGTAGAAATATAAAGTGGCACTAATAGTAATAAGAATTTTGATAACCCAACATGTTTTTATCTACATTATTAAGATTTTCTAAGGTAACTTGAGAGGGAAAATATCTCTGAGTTTCAAATAAACAACTAAGTCAAGAGCAAGAAACAGCTATAGTTCTGGTATTAGCAGAACTCTGGGTTTCTGATTTAGCCAGGAGTTCAAAGGCATGGATGGATCAGTGGATCCCTGGGGTCTAATGAAGGGAAAAAGGAGAAAGCTTTCTATTCATACTCTTTCTTTCTCCAGACTGTCCATGAAATCCATTTTTTTTTTTTTTTTTTTTGAGACAGAACATTGCTCTGTTGCCTAGGCTGCAGTGCAGTGGCTTGATCGCAACTCACTGTAACATGGATTGCTCAAGCAATCCTCCCAACTCAGCCTCCCAAGCAGCTAAATGTGCTATGACTCCCGGCTAATTTTTAAATTTTTTTGTAGTCAGGGTTTCACTATGTCACCCAGGCTGGTCTTGAACTCCTGGCCTCAAGCTATCCTCCTGCCTCAGCCCCCCAAAGTGCTGGAATTACAGGCTTGAGCACTGTGCCTGGCCCACGAAAACCTAAAACATTCTGGAACAGGGTAAAGAGAGATTATCTTTTCTGTTTCTCTAATTAAGATTTCAGAAAATGCTCTAGGCTTAGCGAGGAAAGGTATTTACTCCACTTTCTGCCATTCTTCTTTACCCACATTTACACACACCAACTGATAATTAGTATGTTAGGGTAGGATTTAGACTGGATTATCCTGTTAGATCTCAGATCATAGCTTTCCAGTGCCAGTAAAGACAATACTATAGAATTTTATCTGCATAGGGATATTTTTTACACAAGGCCTAGAAATCTCCTAATTGAAAAAATATCCAAAAATAACAATATACGAAAGGAAAGTAAAAGCTTTCTCTTTTTATGTGCAGGTTTGTCAACATGTAATGCCTCTGAATGAACAACAAGAATGGATATATAATTGTGTGTATTCCCTGATTTCTTAAATCTAAGAATTATTTTAGATTTATTCTGTTATTTATTAATCAACTAAATACTAATCAATTTAACTGATATTCCTAAATAATAATCTATTTAATTTATATGCATTTACATTTTATGTCCATGTTATATACTTTATTATTAAAATATAAATAATGTTTTTAATGTGTGGCCTTCTTATTTTGGTGGGAAATCTAAGCACATTTAATTTATGAATAGTAAGTCAAAATAAAATTACAGGTAAGATTTTAAAAAGTAGTATGAAAGGAATTCTACAAAATCTTTCATACTTTAGATTTATCATGCTCATTTTAAAAAACCCAAAAGAAGATGTAAATATAAAAATAGCCAGTTAGCTTCCTAATCAAAAAAGTTAAAGCAAAATTTAGAAACAATTATTTTTATATTAAGAAGCCAACATCTAATGATAATATTAGGAATATTTTGTTCTAATAGTAAATTTTTATGAATTTACTTGTGGATTGCTTTTATTAAATATATTTTGAAATAATAGGAATTAAGTCTAATATAGTATCTAATGAAGCAGTACAGGGCATGAAAAATTATATTAGGCAAATAAGAACTGTATGGCAATATCAGTAACAGAATACTTGACCAATAAATGTCAGCTTTTGAAATATGAATGCCATTATGGCAGTACATTTTTTTCGTAACCAGTACATGTTACCACGTAGTTTAAATGTCATTTGGATTTTTGGCCCTTGATTTAGATATCTGTAAAATGGGTTGTCATTACCTAGCAGTTTGAATTCTTCAGATGATGTATCTTTAAAAGTAATGAAATGTGAAAACATTTTACTAATTGCCAAATGCCTTATAAATTCAATAAATGTAACCATATGTTCTATTTCTCAAAGTATTGAGTTATGGGAAATTAATTATCTGGTTATGATACTAAAAGCATATAATAAAGGTATTATCTATGGCCCCAAGTTGTAAAGGAGCTTTTAGAATAGGATGATGGTGACATAAAGTGGTATCCTTAGAACATGGAGACTCAAGAAAAAGAATAATAGGCACTTAAGCCTTATCTTCCACCACTGTCATCACTTAGACATATCAAGCCATTTTTCCCCCCTTTCCATTGCTCACTTATTAAAAGAAAGAAAGACTCAAAACTATCTTATGGTCTTATTTTCAATTAGTCAGTAGAGAAGACAAAGACATTTTGTTTCAAGTTAAACTTTCTTCCAAGTAAATGAAAGCCCAAGTGAATCAGCTATATAAAGAATATAAACTAGGCTACATTTTTGGACCTTTAACTGAATTATTTTTTAAGGATTACTTGAGTACTATGGTACTGGAATATCCAGAAAAACTATTCAAGTCCTGAAATACTTGACTCATAGATTGATAGTAATTCTTTAACCAACCAAATTAACATACAAGAATGTTTTCTTTAATTTTGAAAGGTGCTTCCTTTTTTCAGAGTTTTACCAGATTAACTGTGTTATTTTGCAGGTAATTTTGCATGTTGTTTAATTTGAAAAGCACAAGGATCCAGCTTACTAAAAAGACATCTAGATGTACCCAATCTCTCTTGTGCTCTAAATTCCATCCCTGCCTGTCTCTTCTGTGTCCCCATTAAAACTCCCCATGAATGAGTTTTATCTACAAACATTCTGTTTATATTGGCTTGTCCTCGTTATTATTTACTCACGTTCTAGACTCTTTAAGAAACCACACTTCCCATCTCTCTCTATCATCTTACTTCTTTCCTCCCCTTCACAGTGAAAGAACTTGAAAGAATTGTCCACGTTCGCTACGTCTACTTTCTTTTTTTTTCTCAGAACATTATGGGGGTACAAATGCTTTGGTTACATATATTGCCTTCGCACCACCTGAGTCAGAGCTACAAGTGTGCCCATCCTCCAGACAGTACACACCACGCCCATTAGGTGTGAATTTACCCATCCCTTTCTCCCCCTTTCCCACTTGCCCAACACCCCATGTATGTTACTTCCATATGTGCACGTAAGTGTTGATTAATTAGTACCAATTTAATGGTGAGTACATGTGGTGCTTGTTTTTCCATTCTTGTGATACTTCACTTAGAAGAATGGGCTCTAGCTCCATCCAGGATAATATAAGACGTATTAGTTCACCATTTTTTATGGCTGAGTAGTACTCCATGGTATACCTATACCACATTTTATTCTTGCACTCATGTATTGATGGGCACTTGGGTTGTTTCCACATCTTTGCAACTGTGAATTGTGCTGCTATAAACATTTTAGTGCAAATGTCTTTATTATAGTATGTCTTTTTTTTCCTTTGGGTAGATACCCAATAGTGGTATTGCTGGATCAAATGGTAGTTCTACTTTTAGTTCTTTGAGGTATCTCCACTATTTTCCATAGAGGTTGTACTAGTCTGCAGTACCACCAGCAGTGTATGCGTGTTCTTCTCTCTCCAGATCCATGCCAATATTTGTTGTTTTGGGACTTTTTGATAAAAGCCATTCTTACTGGAGTTAAGTGATATCTCATTGTGGTTTTGATTTGCATTTCCCTGATGTTAAAGATGTTGGGCATTTTTTCATATGTTTCTTGGCCATTAGTCTGTCTTCTTTTGAAAAGTTTCTGTTCTTGTCCTTAGCCCACTTTTTAATGGAGTCGTTTGATTTTTTTTTCTTGCTGAGTTTCCTGATTTCTATATAGATTCTAGTTATTAGCCCTTTATCAGATGTATAGCATGCAAATATTTTCTCCCATTCTATAGGTTGTTGTCTATTCACTGTAATGATCAAACTAAAAAGCTTCTGCACAGCCAAAGAAACATCTACTTTCTTGACTCTTGTTCATTTTTTCCAGTTAATTCAAACAGTGGTTGTTCCCTCCCAGGACATCAATAACTTCCTTTCACTAAATCCAGAGGATATTTTAAAGTCTTCTCTCCAGTGTTAGATACTGTTGATCTATCTAGGACACCATATTCTTCAGATTTTCTTCTCACCTCTGACCATTTCTTTTCAGGCTTCTTTCCACCCATACTTCTGTAGTTTCTCCCAAATTCCACATTCTCTCCCACCTCAGACCCTTTGTATGTAACATTTCCTTCTTGCTATAGAATAATTCTTTCCTCCCACTTCCCTCCTTTTCTTTCATGTCTCAATGAATATGTCACTTTTCCCAAGAATCCTTTCCCGATTACTTCCCTTACCAGGACTGCTTTGATGGCCCTAACACTTAGTGCTCATTCTTTATTGTAGCACACATCATACTGTATTGGGATTGCTGTTTATTTATCTATACCTTTGATTAGGTTGAAAACATGACAATTATAACCCCAGCATATGCCATAGAAACTGCAATAGATACACAATAAATATTGGTAGTATGGTTGAGTAAAATGAGTGGAAAATAAAAAATAAATTTATGTGTAGTATGAAGGTTTTCTAATTCTTAAGGATATTTATAAATTAAAACTAGAACCATAAGTATTAAAAGTCTCATTACTATTCAATTCCATTTACCCAGACTTTGTTTTTCATTTCATTAACAGATTAACAAACAGCAGAAACAAAAATTTAATTCTTTCTCCAATATCTAACATGCAGTTTTAAATTGGAGAACAGATTACTGATAACTATAATTCCTTCCAATTCTAAATTTTTACAGTTCTGGTATTATAAAACCAGTTGAAATGTTAAGTATCACATGCTGTCATAAGCGATTCTTAAAGTTACTATATTTATCAATTTTGTCGATTTTCTATTAGATGTTGGAGTAGACCGGTTTTTTAAAAAAGCCAGTGGCCTTCTTTGAGAACTATTTTGGTACAGGTTAAATATGAAGCAGAAACTTCACGTACCACACTAATCATATTTTGGATATAAGCCAGGAAAATGGAAATGTATTTCTGATTTTGTCCACCAGAGGGTGAACATATTATTTTATTCATTAGAGAGAGAGATACATGGATAATATTTCTCAGCACTATGTTAAGTCCTTTATGACTTTTTAAGACTGCTTTTGGCAAAATATATTGGACACTATGGCTGTATGTGTACCCAGGCATATACAACTATTCTTATTAGAGAGTATGTAAAAATTATTTCTAACTTGTAAACTGCATACTAATTCTTCTGCTCTTAAAAAGGTACTGACTTTCACTTCTTCATGAATTTACAAGTATAAAGGCATTCAGGGATAGGCCTGCTAGCCTTACATAGTATTGTAAAGCTTATCTTTGCTACTCAGCCTAGCTTAATTTCTGGGAAAAAAAAAAAGAACTACACAATGATTTGAGGAAAAATGAAGCAAATAGTGGGACTGATTTAGAGGAAGTAAACCATCTCAAATGGTGAGATAATTTGGGGGGCAGGCACTAGGAATAGTTGTTGAAAGTCTAAAGGATAAAGGATTTTGCTTCCTTTGAAGTGTTGGTACTTGTTAACCATGGCTAGTACTAAGGAAATGAAGAATAGCTATCCTAAATTCTTATGAATATTTCACAAACTGTATTTGTGATAATTGACCAAAGTTAGTTTGTACTTTAAATACTCTGCTATTTTTTTACATAATACATTTCCAAAAATATATATTAATGTTAAAAAGAAGGCCTACATAGTATAAAGGGGTTGGAATATGATTCCATTTTTCAAAAATTAACGAAAATATTTTTCAATTTCTTTTAGACACAATTGATAAATATCCAATATTTTACATGTATTCTTAACTTTATCTTTCCTTTATAATGGAACACAAGATTAGCCAAGTTAAATTCAAGGCCAGCTTAAGTTCAGTCATCTGATTCAGGCTAATGTCAGCATATAATGTAAGCCTAATGGTGCCAGTTAAAGAATGCCAGCATTGTAAGCTTTCTGGCAATTTCAGATATGAGTATGCAAAATTACTAAAAGGTATATTTCTTTGTATCCTGTTAAACATCTATTACAAAAATTGGGTTTAGCTTTAGAAGAAAAACAATTTTTTTTTCTTAGCAGAGAAGTAAAAATATGAGGAGTAGAGTAGGCTGGGGAATGGCACACGGGGACATCCAATTAGCAAGTATCTATTACACATTACATTAGTTACAATAAAGAAGTAGTAGGCAGATCTCTGTCCTCAGGAAAAGAAAGAGCTGAGGAAAAGAGTTACATGTTAGCCCATTAGGGAATAATATTAAATCTTAAATTAATAAACACTGATCGTGAAGCATTAAACTATTAATAGTGATGTGGGTATGGGAACACGTGAGGAGGGAAGGATTGCCCAATTTAGGGGAGGTAGGGGTAGATGAAAATCTCTTGGAGGATTGAAGGAATGAATGAAGTGTAGTTTGAAGCTAAGCAGTGCTTTGATTTGGTTTTAGTGATGTAATATATTTTAAA
>RJWJ010027239.1:0-22332 GCA_004363605.1 Indri indri
GCCGTCTCGCCCCTGTGACTGCTCAGTGTAAAAATAAATTTTGCTTAGAGGTTTTATTGTAGAAATTTAGCTATTAAAACATTTAATTGAAAAACTATTAACAATATCATCATTACCTATGATATTAATAAAGAATATTTTACATTTGTGATTGACTTTACTAGCACAAAGTAACCTTTAGAAATTTAGCTATTAAAATATTTAATTGAAAAATATTAACAATGTCACCATTAACTATGATATTAATGAAGAGTATTTTAGGTTTTTGATTGATTTTACTAGTACAAAGTAACTTTTCCATAATTTAATTTCTCTTAGCTTATAAAGTTGTAGATAAATATGTTAAACATTAGCAACTATTATTGCATTTAATAAAATGGAAAAATCTTCAAAAGTATTGTGTAATCTTTAATTATTGAGCTAAGACACAAAGACTAAGGCATAGATCAAAAAAAAAATTTGCCCAAATTTAGCAGGGCCTGTTTTAGTTTAAATTGATAATAAAATATAACATTTTTAAAGACATACCATTCCATAACAAGATAGAAAACTAATCAATACAAATTTCCAGTCTCTCTTTGGGAAAAAAACGTCCATTAGCTCTGTTTAAAATTTACTGATATTTCTTGCATAGAAAACTTGTACTTTGGTTTATTTTTTATGTTTATATTTTCTGAAACTTCAATGTGACCTTATTGCTTTTTAATTTCTCAAAACAAAGAGAAGATGTTAATGTAAAATATCATATTTAAATGCAAATGTTAGAATTGAATATAACAGAAGGGAATAAGGGAATAATTTACCATAGGATCCTATGAATAGGGTCATTAAAACTGAAGAAGTGCTAGTCCTATCATTTATGAATTCATTTTAAGATGTTATAACAAATGGAAATGTTCAGGTAGTTTATTAAATTGATCATATATATATATATATTCGTAGTCAAAGTATAGGCAAAATTCTTTTATGAAAAAGTAATACTAGCCAAATAGTTCAGCCTCAAGTTTATATTCCGAGAGTACAATTTCAAGCTTAGAAGACTAAAAATAAAAATATAAAACTTTGCATCATTTTCCGATTCCAGAAGCTAATATTTAATTTTATTGAAATCTTTCCAAAAATGGGTTTGTGAATGCCGTTCTGTCATATACCTAGAGAATTGTGCTGATCCATAGTTGGTATTAACACTTTCTTTGCTTTTAAAACTAATACTGTTTTGTTTATGAGTAAAATATGAAGTTAGTAGCTATATTACCATATAGTCATATTTCACAAACCAATAACTTCTGAAATTTCCTGAGATTCTGGGAGTTTCACTATAAGGGCAATGGAATTCCCAAATCCATCTGGCAATAGGCCTGCTAAGACAGCCACAGGTCTATGATTCAGAAATTTATCTACAGAAGCCCACAGTGATGAACATTCACTCTGAAGTTCTTAAACTTAAAGGAGGGAGGATTCCTTTACTCTCTTTACCCAAAGCTTCCCTATATTCTTAGGAATTTTCCCCATTATTCCACTATACAATAGTCTCATAAATCAAATACCCAAAGTGGTCTAAGATCTTCCATTTAATCTGACATATAATCCCCCACAGACAATAAAATGGAGTAGCTTTTGTGTATCTACTTAAAACAAGGTTTCTCTTAATCATTTTAGAAGTATAATTGTTTCAAACATTTCCAATAGTTTCTGGCCCGGATGACAAATCATCCTAGTATTTTGCTACTATGGCTGCTTTGTAAATGTCAGATGCAATAACCTTGGGATTCACTCTCTTTTGCCTGGCTTTATTCCAGCCCGAGAGACTACAAGTAACCTGTTTTCTTCTATTTGGCTCTGCTAAATCCCTCAGTGAGCCATTAAGGTAAGAGTCTTTCACTGGGTAAGTCATCACTGAGATCATGGGTGGCAGGTAGGAAACCTGGACACAGATTTCATCACATGAATATTTACAATGGGTTGACCTTAGTGATGATTTTTTTTTTTTTTTTTTGTACAGCTCTATGGTTTCAATTGTGATCAAACTTCCCAAGATTACAGAGGCTGAAACATTCACTAATGAGCTCTAAGTAGTGTTGCGCATAAAGCAGATTGCTCCTGTGATGTGACTTATTAAAGCCTTTTTAAAAATTACTTAGAGGTGTTTTTATGGTGTTATTTTCTTCTCTAAGAATTATTTCCAAGTTACTGGGAGATACGAACGTATGAAGGACAGTTTTCCCAAGATTGCTATGTTGTAATGAATCATGACTGCATGTGCTGTAATCACCAGTTAACTGTAAGAAAATCTGGTTATCTAGTGAAATGACACTTTGCTTCCTATGCCCTGGCTACTCTCTAAACTGAAGCATTATTTTTCAGCCAGTGGTCCCCTAATATCTCCTATGTCATATCCCTAAATGGTAACAGAATTGTATTTGTACTCCCAAAACAAACTTTTCCTTTTCATACATGGCATATGAATGAACATGGGGGTAAATCACAGTGATATGATCTAAGGATGGATGTTCTAATTAAACTTCAGCTGTTTGTGTCACAAGTCTCAGGAAGTAATTGGCATAAGTGGCATTCTAAAAATAAAGCATGATCTAACTCTCTTTCTTTCTCTCTCTCTAATTAAGAAAGAGGAGGGCACAGTCATTTGTTCCTGAAGAGATGAAACTAAGAGTGGAGCAAAGATTTGCATGAAACTGCACATAAATGACAGTGGCCTTTGAGTGAGGAGTAATTGTCCCAATCAGTCTTACTGAAGGCACTGCATATGAGTCCGAAGTCCTAAATGATGTTTAAAAATCACACTGCTTATAATTTCCATACATTTTTGGCATCCTATTGGATTTCAGAGATCATCTTCAAAGCATTATCTTCATATAAAAATCCTTAAAATAGAAAAAAAACTTCCTGGTGAACCATAGCAATATATAATTTCAAGTTGTTTAATGGAAATATAAAATCACTTTCTAAAGTTATCATTCATTTGAAAATTATAAATTTCTTCTTACTTGGCTTGCCAATGGGCAAATATGCCATATTAATTTCAAAAAAAGAAAATTAATATATGAATATGCTGATGTAGAAATAGAAATTTAAAACTAAAATGTGTGCTTGCAAACATCTCATAGAATTTCCTCACTGTAAAGTAAGACAACAGAACCCTAAGGAATTGCCTTGTCCCACTTACCTGTTAGAGTAGACTTGAAAGGAAAGAACTTCAAGTCTAGGGACTGTGGAAGTCCAAGATTTAAGGTCAGAATTACTGTCATTTAGTCCCTCTAGTTCTACTTTTACTTATACAACTTTTTTGAATAATGAGATAATGAATATACAACCTTAAAGCATTCTAGAGTGTTGGTTATTTCTTCTATGTCTTGAAACTCTTACAGCTAGAAGCCTAACTGCTAGAAACATTATTACTGTTTATATTATTATTGTCGTTGTAATTTATATAGACAGTTTTATTTATGTGTTTGTTAAAGTTTTCATTTTCTTTTCTATGAGCATGTATTAAATTTTGGGGTTATATTTTAGATTATTTTTCATATGACCTGTTTGACTTCTATAGAAACCAATTCCTTGTTTTTCTTTATACTTTGCAATAGGGTTTCATTTTACCTATTAGGGAATTATGTAAATGGAATCATATAGCATTTAATTTTTTACTCAGTATTACACTTTTATGATTTATTTAAGTTGTTGCCTGTGGCTTTGATCCATTTGTTATTGTGGCCATATAGTATTTCAAGCATTGTATTTGGGTATACCACAAATTGTACTCAAATAACATCTTATGGACATCTTGGTTAGTTCTTGTTGATGCTATGATTAAAATGCTGCTCTTAACTTGTTAGTAAATGCATCCTTGTGCACACTTTCACACTTGGCAACCAGAGAGTGTGATTGCTGAGACATAGGTTAATGTTTTCCATATAACAGTTCATGATAAATTATTTTCTAAAGTAGTCATAGTAATTTTAATTCTTCCCGGCAGTACTGTGCGATTCCATATGCACTTGTTCTTGCCAGTGGTTGATAATGTCAGTTTAAAAGGTGAAATATGACATAAAACTCAGGTGGAATAAAATTAACAAGTATACATCGCTTTGGATTTCCACATAGTGAAAATGGCCATTTATTTATTCAGTTCCTCAGCAAGAACTAGACCATACCAACACCCTAGACGCTTCCTCTACTCCCTGCCATTTGCTCCACAAAGATAACCACTACCCCAACTTCCAGCACTGTTTTTTTTGACCGCTTTTCCAAATTCTTAAAATGAATTGCACAGAGTCTACACTTCTGTTTTTCATTTTTGTTTCTCAACGTTTGTTAGAATTATCAATGTTTGTTCATGCAGCAAAAGTTTGTTCATTCTCATTATATATTAATGTTCTATTGAATAAGTATTCCAGAATATGGTCTCTACTGGGTATGAACAATTGGGTTGTTTCCAATTTTGGTTGTAACAATTAGTACTGCTTGAACATTCTTGTGCATGTCTTCCGTTGGGCATAAGTACATATTTATGTTAAATTTATATGTAGGAGTGCAGGAACATAGGATATGCACGTTTGGCTTTACTAGAATTGACAATATGTATATTTTTCCAAAATGATTGTATCTGTTTTCCCTCCCAATAATTTTCTCAATTACTCCAGTATACAATAGTCTCATAAATCAAACACCCAGAGTAATCCAAGATCTTCCATTTAATCTGACATATAATCCCCCAAGGACAATAAAATGGGATGGCTTTTTTGTATCTGCTTAAAACAAGGTTTTAAAATAGAGTCAAAATGAACATTGACTATATCAAGGAGATCAGAAATATAATCTGCTCTGTAGGGTTGAATACACAAGTTTGTCTGAGGTTTCTTTGGAAGTTAGGGTGGCCTAAACCCTGAAGGGCTATACAGTGTAGCGTTTCAGATATTAGGATTCAAGGAAAGATGAAACTAGTGGATACTCCTGTATGTAAAACTGGATGATAATAAAAGAATTTGCCATGTTTTGTTGCTTTAAAGATTAAATTAAACAGACCATACCGAATTCCTAGTAAATATCCTTGTTAATGAATTACATGGTAAGATGCCATTTCGATGGTCAATATTTTCTTGTGCTTGCTGCATATGACATAACTGGGTAAACAATAGCTATTCGTGATATGCCATTCCAATAGTAATTACTTTTCTTTGTTTCTCTTCAATTATCCCATTTTAATTTAAAGTATTTCTTTGTTTAAAGTTGTTATCAAAGTTATTAGATTTTTATCTAACAATTTAATCCATTTTATAAGAAGTTGGGCTGATAAATTATTAACCTCTAAGGGCTAGTTTTTCAACTTCCTTCATTTTCCTCATAATAATAATCATACCTGAGTTTAAATTCCTTTAGAGAAATCGAATATAATGAGCTCTACAGTATCTGTGTTCTAATGAGCTCTACAAGATGACTGCATCTTAAAGTGCTTGTGAATTTTAAATATTTTGAACCCATTCTTCCTTTTGGCTGATGGGATTGCACTTTTATTTCTCATGCTATTTTGAATTGATTAAGCTTTTGTGCTTCCAAAGATAATTAACAAGGCATTAATAAATATTTTATGCCTTAATTATACATCTTTGTTGTCAAAGGCTTCTACTTCTCTGATGTGTTTTGAAATCAACAAATATTTGGTCCTTTGCTCATGACAGGAAAATATTTTACAAGTGCTAGTAAACAAATTGTAGAATCTCTTTGAGTTGAGGAAATATTCTTATAGATTTTAATAGAGAATATTAAAGGGAACTATTCATTTCTCTGTCTAAAAGTGAGTTTATGCACAA
Organism: Indri indri; assembly: GCA_004363605.1. Taxonomy (NCBI): domain Eukaryota; kingdom Metazoa; phylum Chordata; class Mammalia; order Primates; family Indriidae; genus Indri; species Indri indri. Next base: position 5,826 of record RJWJ010027239.1, read on the forward strand.
AGTCATATTAAGATACTTCACCCTTTACATGAAAAATTTTAATATTTTGTGGGCAACTATGAAAGACGATCTAATTCACTGCTCTGTTACTACCCGATGGCTTGCTGTGACTCAAGTCTTCTCTCTATTGCCTACTTCTCAATGCTGATATAAAAGTGTGGTCTCATACGTCCCTTCGAATGACCTCTCAAGCATATGCTGATCCTCTGAGAGTTCCAAAGTACATTAAGTTCACATTGTCGGTGGTTTAAATTCATACCCTTACATTTCTTACTGGACATTTCTGTGCAAAACCATTTGATTTGACAACTTTGTCTCTTCAAAATGGATTCCCAGCACCCTGGCAAAAGTTCTTAAGAGTATAAACAACATGGAAGAGGCAATTTAATAACTGTTGACTCTTCTATGCTGAGCTATTGAATTTATCCTTTAAGCCCAGTTGAGAAATTCATGCAGAGGTAAAACTCCTACAGGACAAACAGGATCTTATTTTATTCAAGGAATCCAAAGTTGGGACTAGAAAGCAAAATATGACTTTACATAAACGAGAGGAATGTCGATAATGATAAATTCGGATACGTCTATTCTTGCCATCCAGGGATAAGCCAGTGTGCCCAATTCTCACTACGGAAAAGGTTAACATGCTTATTGCATGTCCATTTTGATGCATACTGCTATTATTTTTAATCACACGGGCTAAAAGAAGATTGTCCACTCTTAAAAATTCTATTACAATACTTGACATTTGGTTTAAGAAAGAAAAAAATATATTGTTACTGAAAGCACCCGGTTTCCTGGTAAGTGTTCATAGGGAAACAAAACCCTAAAGGTTCTAGGCTAAAATTGTCAAAATGCAACCCCCAGAAGAAATGCTATTGCTGACAATTTTCCTTGACTTTATTGATAACACTTTGGAAATGTTTTAAGAGCAGGATATGAATAGATTAATATTTATGGGTAGTTTGGTGTGATTGCAATGATGTCTGGTTTTAGGGAGATTCTGGTGAAAGTAGAAAATTTTTTTGGTGCATAATTCCCTTTCAAATAAGCTAAGGCTCATATATGTTAACGTTATTTGTTAGTATTCACCATTTTTATTATCTTACACAATAAAGTAAATGAAACTTAACAAGGATGATATTTTGTATGAGATATTTGGGCCTAATCATTGCCTCTAATATTTAAATATTGATTAGACAGGAGATAGGGAATCTAAGGTACTTTCTCGCTTGCTTACTTTAAGCCTCAGTAATTCTTAACCTGCCGAGAGCCTTGTAAATCATTTTTGTGTCTATTGTTAGACAGATTGCTGTTTTTTTCCAGTATAAGATTAAAACTGCAAAACCCACTATTTTAAAAATTCCCATGTTTTGCCTTTATATATAATTATAATATTTTAGTTTTTTTTTTTGAAAAATGTAAATTAGCATGTGTCAAGGAAGGATGGAGGGAAGTGGCTGGATTATCAAAAAGTCAAGAGGAACTCTTAAAATTTGGGCGGAAAGAACATTTTGATTTTTCTTTTAGAATAATGTTATCATCTTTCTGAGTTACTTATGAATATCCCAAAAGATTCACAAAAAAAGAGATTTTTGAGTTTCTATAGTAAAATTGCTTCTTAACTGGTAAAGTTTTTTTAAAGATTTATCTAAGAATTTAGGTTTATCCAATATTTAATGAAGTTAACCTAATTACTTAATTTATCTGATAACTTTTCCTAGAAATAGCTTTTCTCAGTGACCACAATATTTTTTCTAATTCTGAAATACAAGTGTCCTAGTAAGATAGAATCATTTTCCCACTTCCAATAATAGCGTATAATAATGTTCCTTTTACTACCTTTCCCCAAAACAAAAAACAAATATAAACAAAGACAAAAACAGACAAAAAGTGAATGAAAAATAAAATTAGCTAGTATTGCTTTATAAAAATAGATGTCAAGTCTTTTAATAATACCAAATAATTGCATTCACTAAAAGTAACATAAGACTATAGTTGTATACACATTTTCTTTTTTGGCATTGGAAACTATCTCATCACTAATAGTCCTTCTTTTCCCACATTTTCTGTTCTAAACTCTGAAGAATTTACAACTTACCATTTTCTTTGCTTTCTAAAAATAGATACAGTTCTTTTAATATTTGATTTATACTCCTGTATAACAGAGTATTGATGTTGACTATTAGCTTATTACTACCTGTATGTTCCAAATATTAAAGCATTTAAGAATGTAAATCCAAAATATGTCAGAAAACAAAAGTTTTCTAAAAATAAATCTTGGTCAGGTTGTCATGGGAATAGGATCATCCTGGATATCAGTATATTAAAAAAGCAATATTTCTTTCAAATTTTTGTCATCTTAGCATGCTGACAATCTCTTGTAACTAATTAACAACTTCCACTCTGCTATCTGCACTATGTTTAATATACTCAGCTTCTAAAAAGGAAGAAAAATAATTTATACATTAATATATAACAATGTGATGGGAAATATTTGTAATATATTATTAACCCAGAAGTTCTCAAACTTTTTGGTTTCAGGAAGGCTTTATATTATAAAACTCTTATTGAAGTTTCTAAATACCCTAAATACCTAGCTCTCTTTGTCTCTCACTATTTATTAGGAACTAAAACTAATAAATGTTTGAATATTGTTTATTTTATTGTATATTATTTGTTAACTAAAGAAATGACAACGTTCAAAAATCTGGAAAGGAGATTTTTTTTTTTTCTCATAATGGGTTGCAGCCTATAGGTAGCCATTCTGACATTCTGGAAAGCAGGGCCCTGGCCAAAAGCCAGAAACACCTGCTTAGTGGGAGGGACAATGGGAACAGGAATTTATGTTGAGTGGGGTGGTCAATATACGTATTTAATAAGCTATAGGAAGAGTCATGAATATTCTTGCACAGAGAAATATGCAGATGTGCAATTGAACTTTATGTCCCTTTATGGGATTCATGTACAGAAAATGGCAGCCTTCTGATGTCAAAAGATGAAGCAAGGACAGGATAACCCTCTCTGTGCATGCTCTGTAGACTGGTTAAAACCACCCCATGGTTGGTGGTCTCTTATTAGTAAAGAATGCTGGTTAGCTGTAGTGCTGAAACAACAAATAGGGAGCAGTGGATTATGAGATTGATTTCTGTTTCGCCCTTAAGGGGAAAAAAAAAAGGCTGATGGCCTTTAGTAAGGGAAGGAGTATGAGGGATGTGTCTGACCTCCCATCCTGTCGTGGCTGGGAAGTCAGTTTTAAGATTTCTTTGGGGTCCCCTTGGCCAAAAGAAGGTCTGTTCAGTTAGCAGAGAGCTTAGGATTTTATTTTAGTTTACAGACTTATTACTATTTTTATACGCCAATAAACACATAGCGTGTTAACATAAATAGCATATCTTCATGGAAACTATATTATGAAAAAATAACTATGACAAAAGAGGCACTGTTTCACATTTGTTCAAACCTCTTTAATGTCTGAAGTAATACATGGCAGTTGGAATCAATCTATTGACAGACTTACTTTTTTTTAAGTATATGAAGAAGGTTCAGCCTTACACAGATATGTATTTGGAAATAGAAAGAATATTTGAATTGCCTTTCCAGGTAATTGTGGATGTTTGTATTTCACACCACATGAAAATTTGATACTTGGTAGTTGCTTAAAGATTATTTACATTTGGTAATTTGGAACCAGATCAATGAACTTTTCATACTTTGTTGCATTAAAATCCACTGGACTATCTGGCACTTTGGATGAATTCTTAACATGTGTATGATCATCATGCATTTGACATTTTTTAAATATCAGTTCAGTGAGTACACAAATTTACCAAGTGTTGATATATATTCTTTAAGTATTGGGAGCTGTTAAGCTCATGCTGGTGGTTATGTTTTCCAAAATTCTAATCTTCAGTGATAGTCACAGATGCTGTCACTGAAAGAAAATACTATCAGTTGTTTCTTTTGAAGTGACAGGCTCACTTTGTCCATTATTTTTAACATCTGCCAAATACCCAAGTTGAATAACTAGAATTTGTCTGTTATTCATTTTTTTCCAGTAAAAGTGGTACTTGGAAAATAGGCTCGATCTGTTCACAACTCAATCACTCACTCATGGGCTTTTCCCCAAGATCCATCGCACTTCAGGAGGAAGCAGAAGTGCCTTGTGTGTTACTTCCAACTTCATCAGGCAGAATATCACAAAATAAATTACCTTTACTAGTTGGATGAGGACATTCTTAAGCCATGCTGTCTTTTCTCTTTTTCTGCAAGTGTGTGGTGTTGATGTACACACTAACTGCTAATGTAGTAGCAATCACAAGGCAGTCAGTCAACCTACTGAGTGCTAAGGGTCCTAATAGTTTTATCACCCATTGATTTTGCACAATTAGTGCAAATTCTAAAACAGAAGAAAGTCTAAATAATATCTTAGTGTTACTATTGAGATAGCTTGACCTCCCAATGCCTCCTAGGTCACACTTGTGTTTGAACAGGTTGTGTTTATTTCTCATTTTAGTGAGGTGCAAACCACCACGGAGAACTGTGGACAGTCTTAGTAGAGGGTATTAGAGAAGACTTATTATAGGATAAGGGCTTGTATTTGGTGATTGTGAAGAAGGTTTAAGGAAGTGGAGTCTTAGCTCTGAATCGCTATCAGGAAGCAGGGATAATTCTAAGTTTGGGCATCTCAATAAATATGTGCTTGTAGAGGGCGTGTTACAGATGACACAAAAGCTATAATTCATAAGGAATTAGCAGTCACTCAGCTGGGATCAGGGAATGGACACTGGGCATGCTTTTTCTGTGTTCAGACATGATGACAAAGTGCAAATGTTTTTGTTCTCATCCAGCGTGGCCACCAAATGGCCTTGTCTGTTGTTGATGTTCTGTGAAATCATGTCCAATGGAATATCAAGGCTTGCCTGTGGGTGTGAGGCCAGCTCTTGGATGTTAGAAGGTGCTTTTCTCTCTCACACATCAAGAATCTGTGAACATGTCTCAGGGCCCCTCCTGGGGTCCAAGAACCATATTTTCTTTCTTTCTCTATTATTAACTTCTCCAGAATCAGCATCTAGACCCATTGTCCACATTGTTTCAGGAAAAATTTCACAGAGCAAAACACAAACACGAAATTAACCTAGATTTTGATACTTAGTCCTTAAGGAATCCATGCAGAGCCATGACTTCGAAAGAATTTATGAAGATCCAGATTGTTCAATCCACCAGAATAGATGTAGGTCTCTTGGCTGGAGTAGGGGAGAAAAGTTTCAAAAGAGAAGAAAGTTCAGACATAGGTGACTTCTCTGAGACTCCTCCAGTCAAAACAAACCTTGGGCAGGAAAGAAAGTGTAATGTATAGATAGACTTGGAGATGTGAGAGCAGAGCTTATTTTACCTCCCACATCAGTTGGAGGGTACCTAAGTTTCTCACAATCAGGGGAGGTATTGGAAGAGGTACTGTGTGCTGTAACATACTTATGCTGATCACAGTGTTCATCGGAATATGATTTTCATGAGATCAACATACTCAGTGAGTATTGTGGCATCTATAATCATGTAAAAATGCTGCCTCTGGTTTTTAAATTGTAACATGGACTCTGAGCGATTGCTAGAAGTATTATGTACATTTCTGAGGGTTTGCATTTTGGTTTTCTTTATGTCATGCTTAGAATCTCTGTGGTATGTAAACTTACACACATGACAACCATTTTAAATGGGACAGAAAAATTATATCTGACTTGAATATAGTCTTTTCATGCTTGGGGGATGTTTCATGTTCTTTTGGGGATGTTTAAAATGCTTATATTATGAAAACTCTAAAATTTCATTCAAAAATGTGAATTAAACCTTAGACAAAAACAAGTTGTTTCGATACAAAAATAAAAAATGATAAAAATATGGGGATTTATAAATTTATAAAATTCTATGGAGATAGAGACAGCAAGAGAATAATGAATACTAAGAAAAATGGCAGGAACTGAAGAGAATCATGTTGTAAAACTTATTACAAACAAGAATTAGATCTGGATACTAAATCATCTGTAATTAAAATGAAAGATTGTATCAGGATAAATACACACTTCTATAAGAACTGCAAAGGAAGCCATGCTAACAAGAGGGAAACCCGGTAAGTATTTAGAATGTATGATTTAATTATGGAAATGTTTCACTTGACCCAATTCCTGTAATTCCTGCTTTATTCTGAAAGCAGCTTTAAAGGAATATATACGATTCCTAAAACCACCAAATTAATAATACCTACAGTTTAAGAATAAGTCTTGTACATTGGATGCCAATTTTGTGCCTACTAAGCATTGTGTCATCTGCAAGATGTTTCTATTGAATTAAATGAATAAATAAATAAATAAATAAAAGCTGCTAAATTATGAATCCCTTAAAATATGTGTGAGAATGTTAGGAAGAACATAGGTAATGTAACCACAACAAATATACATATATATATTTTAAAAGATTTCCCATTGACGACAGTATAAAACCTACTTTTAGACATCAGACTTTTTAAAATTGTAACTTTAATTTCATTTACTTTAATGTCTATGAAAATATAATCAAAATGACAGCCAAAATTTGGGTATTTCTTGCTTTTTTTATTTAAGCTGTCTTCCACACCTGTGACCAGACTGCTATGCTTGTCAGAAACGATAAACTATAACTCTCCTAACCACCGGGAACAGATCTATCCACATGACCACAGGGAATCTCACCCAGGAACCAGCTGCTCTGCTTAAATCTATTTGGCACTGCAAGCCATATGTAAGGAGCCGTTCTGAAATTTGCACCCCATCATTTATTTTCAAACAAGCTTCTTTTGATAGATTTATAAAATGCAGTACTATATTTTCAATTCAAAATTTCCCATCAAAGTTATGGAAGCTATGAATTTTCAGCCACAAATTCCGAGCATTAAGAGAGACTGTGATGTGGGTTGTATATTCAATCTCTCCCTAATGTGAGTATTTCCCCTTACACCAAAATACAAAGACTTTCATCAAAGACATGAAACTAAAGGTCCTATCTCTTTGAGGCAGAATGTTTGGTTCTGACCCAAGTATCACTTGAGATCAAAATAAATTCAATTTTTTTTGAGCGTGTATTCCAAATACCATTTGAAATTTAAATGCTCTTCATTCTGGGTAGAATTTGAATACGGTCAAATTGACATGATTGATTAGTGTTAGCATTTGAATAGAAAGTGGAGAAACAGTAAAATTAGTAGATTGTTTTCCCTGATAAAGTGGGGAGGTATGGGAAGACCCACAAAGGTTACTGGCATATCACGTTTACAATTATCATTTCATCTAATTTGATTGCAAAGAGAGAAAAATAAATTCAGACATGATTGTTCTTTTATGAATTTTCATTTTTATTCAAAATTATTTTAAAATTGGATTTTGCATTTTTTGGCCTCATAATCCAAGAAAACACACCAAGAATAGGAAGCTAAATAGAAATACTTTTATGCTTTATTTAGAATTCACATTCTATTGAGTACTGAACCATAGAGAATTTTTTGTATACAGTGTCATTTTAGAAAATAAATCATATCTGTTTCCTTACATATCTTTTGTTGGTAATATATATTAATGAGATCTATATGTTGTTGCTTGTTAATGTCTAAACTCATTTTAAACATGTAATAGAATCATCTCATGATACTGTGTTGGATGCTCTTGAAATTCAAGCGTTAGGATAGAAAGAAATTGCCTCATTCATAAAAATAAACAAATAAAATATATAGTTAATGTTTTAAGAATGTATAATTAATAATTTTCATATTCTTTGGTGGAAATTAAGAAAAATCTAGCTGCTGAAGTAATTAAATTGACACCTCATGAGAAAAATTCTGAAGTATACCAGGATTTTGCAAATGAACACTCCAGGAAGGACTAATTTTGAGACAAATATTTAACAAGTCAATTCCCTTAGAAGAAAGGAACTCTGAATAATCCATGAATATCGTATTTTGACATTTTTGTGAGTTTCCTTTGCTTCATGTTATAAGAGTTAGTTGGATCCATGTTGTCTGGAAGGTTATTCATACCAGGATCAGCCAAAGAAAGTTCTCCCATGTTTCATCCTGGAACACAGGGGCTGGGGGAAGGTGAGCAGATGATGTGAGTGGAGAAGGAGGCAGATGCCAGATTATGAAGACATGGCAGGACATGTGAAGGACTGCGTTGCGTATCCAAGAAAACAGTTTTATAATAGAAGGTTTTGAAGATGATTTGATCATAGTTATATTTTTAAGAGTAGAGCAAATCTACAAACACAGATGTGCAGGCAATATAATATGGAAACATACTGGTTCCCTTTCTCAGAAACATACCCATGCATACCTTTTTTTTTTTCTTTCAAATTCTCTTCTGAACATTCCTTCACTAAAAGCAGTGATTCTCTATCTAGTGTTAAGTCCAGTCATCTTTCCCAAAATTAATTAACGTCTTTCCCAGAATCAGGATTCCCTATACTCCCGAAGGTTTAGAAAATCAAAACCTAGGACTTTGGAAGTCCAATGCCAGTTCTGCTGTTTTCCCTCAAAAGTCCTGAGGAAATTCATGCAATAAGCTACCTGGAAGAAGAGCAAAAAGTTATAAGAAAATGCATGGGGAAAACGAGAGGTATTATTCTGCCTGCAGTGAATGGAATTATACTGGGAAAGACTAGATAACAGACTGACAAAGTCTGTGTTAAAAATGATAAGAGTGTAAGCTGGGAGTAATTAAAATAGAGATAAAGTGGAACTATTTAACAAATATTTGAGTAGTAAAAATAATCAGGACTTGGTGATTCTTTGGCTATTGTTATGAAGAAGAGGGGGGAATTAAGGATTACTTACAGGATCAGGGTTTGTTCAAGTGGATGAATGATAGCTTCACTGAAGCATATGAATTCCACTTTAATTGGTGTGTCCAAAGCTGTGATATATTCTGTGTACTTCTTAGAAGGTTATGATGTAAAGTATGGTGTTAACATTCCAAGGAAGCTTTGCATTAAATAAAATAATTCTGCTTTGTTAACAGCATTTCTCTAATGTATTTGCCTGAGGAAGCTTTTTTTTTCTTTTTTTTAAATTTGACCTAGTTATGAACAGCTTGAGAGAAACTCATATATATTCTAAACACAATAGAATACGCTGTTCTGCTTTTGTTGCCGTTTCTAAGATATTATTCTCTTTTGGCTTTCTTCATAATTTTCTGATAATTATTTCCTTTGCTTTTTTTATAGGCTCGTAGTCCTCTGTGCACTCTTTAAATGTGCTTGTTGGTAAGGCACTAATTATTTCTTAAGACATCTTTCTACTTCTATTATTTTCCCATTAAATCCGTCTCCTCATATACTCTGGAATGAAGTTTCTAAAGCCTAAATCTGGAAGGATTAGTAACTCATTAAAACCTTCCCTGACACACCTAACTTAGTAATGTCTAAACTCCACTGCAGGATAATGATGGCCCTCCCTGAAACATATCCTTTTTTTTTTAAACCGATTTATTAAGATATAATTCACATATCATACAAGTCACCATTTAAAATGTGCAATCCAATGGTTTTTAATATGTTGACAGAGCTGTGCAACCATCATCATAACCAATTTTAGAACATTTTCATCATCTGATAAAGAAATTCCATAACCAATAGTAGTCATTCCCCATTTCTCTCCTTCCTCCTCTATCCACTCTGCCAACAACTCCCAGCCCCAGGCAATCACTTGTCAAGTTTCTGTTTCTATATGTTTGCCTATTCTATACATTTTTTTTTATTTCAGCATATTACAGGGATGCAGATGTTTAGGTTATGTATATTGCCCTTGCCCCACCTGAGTCAGAGCATTCTACTAAGTGAAGTATCCCAAGAATGGAAAACAAGCACCACATGTACTCACCATCAGAATAGTATTAACTGATCAACACTTAAGTGCACATACAGTAGTAACATTCACCAGGTGTTGGGCAGATGGGGTGGGGGAGGAGAGGATGGGTATATACACACCTAATGGGTGTGGTGTGCACCGTCTGGGGGATGGACATGCCTGAAGCTCTGAAACACATCCTTGATTACTTCTCGGGCCACTCGTCACCCAACGTCATGCCTGGCAATTTATTATTGAGCAACACCGAGTTGTTTTCAGTTATCTCTACATAACATGCTTTTTCCTGGTTTCCTCATTTTACTCATGATTTTCCCCTTGAAAATAATTCTCTAGTGACCCATCATTAGTCAATACCTACACTTTATTTCTCAGCCTCAGCGTCACCTCTGAGAAAGCTCTCCATCTGACTTTTCCCCAGCTGAAAAAGGTGTCCCTTTTTTCTCTCCCCATGTCCTCAAGAATAAAATCCTATCATTGAATTTACTACCTGGCTCTAAATTTGTCTGTTTACATATAGATCTCCCACAGTAAGCAATGAGCTGTCAGAGGCCAGAGAGTATATCTGGCCTCTAGTATCATGGTGTGTTTATAGAGAATCTTTATTTTTCTAGATATGGGGCCTCACTATATTGTCCAGGCTGAAGTGCAATGTCTACTTACAAGAACAATCATAGCCCACTGCAGCCTCGATCTCCTGAACTCAAGTGATCCTCCAGCCTCAGCCACACCACATTCAGCTATAGAGAATTTTAAGATTCTATGTGAATGAAGAGTGAAGGGAAAATCAATCTTTGATGTTACTGGCTATTTAACAGATGCTTTCCACTGCCTACTTACTGTCAGCTATTTTTTTTTTATTTCAGAATATTACAGGGGTACAAACATTTTGGTTACATTATTTTTGTATGGTTAGAGTCAAAGTTATAAGTGTGTTCATCACCCAGATAATGTGCATTGTACCCAATTGGTATGAATTTACCCATCCCTTTCCCATCTCCCACCTGCTTGACTTCCATTGAATTTTACTACCATATGTACACATGAGTGTTGATCATTTAGTTCCAATTTAGTTCCAATTTACATGTGGTGTTTGTTTTTCCATTCTTGAGATACTTCACTTAGGAGGATGATCTCCAGGTCCATCCAGGTTGTTACAAAAGGTATTAGTTCACCATTTATTTTTATGGCTGACTAATACTCCATGGTATACATATTCCAAATTTTATTAATCCACCCATGTATTGATGGGCACTCGGGTTGTTTCCACATCTTTGCAATTGTGAATTGGCTGCTGTAAACATTCGAGTGCAAGTGTGTTTTTTATAAAATGTCTTTTTTCCCTTTGGGTAAATATCTAGTAGTGAGATTGGGAGATCAAATGGTAGGTCTACTTTTAGTTCTTTGAGGTATCTCCATATTACTTTGCATAGAGTTTGAACCAGTTTGCAGTCCCACCAACAGTGTATGTATAAGTGTTCCTTTCTCTCTGCATCCATGCCAGCATCTGTTGTTTCGTGACTTTTTGATAAAAGCTGTTCTCACTGGAGTTAGGTGATATCTCATTGTGGTTTTGATTTGCATTTCTGTAATGGTTAGAGATTTGAGCATTTTTTTCATATGTTAATTGGCTAATAGTCTATCTCTTTTTGAAAAGCTTCTGTTCATGTCTTTTGCCCATTTTGTAATGGGGTTGCTTGATGTTTTCTTGATGATTTGCTTGAGTTCTTTGCATATTTTGGTTGTTAGCCCTTTATTGGATATATAGCATGCAAATATCTTCTCCCATTCTGTAGGTTGTCTATTCACTCTGTTGATTGTTTCCTTGGCTGTGCAGAAGCTTTTTTAATTTGATCAGGTCCCAGAACAAAAAACGTATTTTTGGTTTTGCTGTGATTGCCTTTTGGGTGAGAACCAACTTTTTGTTTCATTAAACTTCTGTATAATTCTTTTGTTATCAATTTCATTTAGTTCTGCTCTGACCATAGTTATTTTTTTTTTCTTCTGCTGGATTTGTGGTTGGTTTGTTTTTTCCTTTCCAATTCCTTCAGATGATTCATTAGATTGTTGATTTCTGATCTTTCTGTCTTTTGGATGTAGAAATTTATGGCTATGAATTTTCCTCTTATGACTGGTTTTGCTGAATCCCACGGATTTTTGATAACTTGTGTCCCCTTTGTCATTTAGTTTGAAGAATCTTTTGATTTCCATCTTAATTTCCTCCTTGACCCAATAACATTCAGCTATACGTTGTTCAATTTTCATTACTTTGTAACTCTCCAATTCTGTTGGAATTGATTTCTAACTTTATTCCACTGTGGTTTGAGAAAACAAATGGTATAATTTCTATTTTTTTTTAAATTTGTTGAGTCATGTTTTGTGGCCTAGGATGTGACCAATTTTAGAGAATGTTCCATGAGCTGATGAGAAAAACATATATTCAGTGGTTTTGGGGTAGAATGTTCTGTAAATGTCTGTTAGGCCCATTTGTTCCAGAGTTCCACATAAGTCCATGATTTCTTTGTTTATTTTCTGCTTGGAGGATCCGTCCCATTCTACTAGTAGAGTGTAGAAGTCCCCAGCTATTACAATGCTGCTGTTTATCATTTTGTTTAGAACAAGTAGGGTTTGCTTTATGAATCTGGGCATCTAAGTATTATTGCCTCTGAAATAGTTCTATGTTCCACCATCTGACAGACATCTATGCTGTTAATTCATGTTAGACTCATGATTCCAATGGTGTTCTCATTTCTTCTGACCTATGTTTCTTCCTTCTTAAATGCTAGAAGGAATTGTATTGTTTTCAAATTATTATTTCTTTTTTTCTCCCAGCTTTATTAAGGTATAATTGACAAATAAAAATTGTACATATTTTATGTACGATAAATATAAAACATGTACAATGTTATGTTTTGATATATGTGTATATGTATACATTGTAAAATTATTAAATCAAGCTAATTAACATCGATCACCTCATAGACTTACCATTTTTGTGTGTGTGGTGAGACCACTTAAGATCTATATTCTTGGCAATTTTCAAGCATACAATATTTTATTATTAAGTATAGTCATGATGCTGTACAGTAGATCTCTTGAACTTATTCATCTTGCTTAACTAAAACTTTGTACTCTTTGACTAACATCTCCCTTTTCTCCCAATCTCAAACTCCAGCCCCTGGTAACCACCATTCTATACTCTGCTTCTACAAGTTCAATGTTTTTAGATTCCATATATAAGTGAGATCTTGCAGTATTTGTTTTTCTATGCCTGGCTTATTTCACTTAGCATAATGTCCTCCAGGTTTATCAATGTTGTTGAAAATGACAGGATTTCTTTCTTTTTAAAGACTGAATAGTATTCCACTACATATGAAATATATATATTTCCATATGTTTATACATATTTATGTATATATTTTTTAAATCCATGCATCTGTTGATGGATACTTAGGTTGATTCCATAACTTAGTCATTGTGAACAAAGTTGCAATGATCATGGGAGTGCAAACAGCTCCCTGACAAACAGATTTATTCCTTTGGATTTATATACCCAGAGGTGGGATTTCTGGATAATACAATAGCTCTATTTTTAATTTTTTGAGGAATCTCCATAATGGCTATACTAATTTACATTCTCAGCAATAGTTTAGAAGGGTTCCCTTTTCTCCACATCCTTTACAACATTTGTTATCTTTTATCTTTTTCATAATGGTGTGTGTCTCTCTTTCTGTCTGCCATATGAGGACACAATGAGAAGGTGGTTGTCTGCATAGGGCTTTAACCCTGACCTGACCACACTGGCCCACTGATCTCAGACTTCCATCCTCCAGAACTGTCAGAAAATACATTTTAGTTGTTTAAACCTGTTTATGACATTTTGTTTTGGCAGCCCAAGCCTACTAAGACAAATACTGATAGTAAGACATTGCCTTTACAAAGGTTAGTGAATGGATCAAAGTCAGCATTTGACAGTGTTATGGACTGAATGCTTGTGTCCACCCTCAAATACATGTGTTAAATTCCTAATCTCCAGTGTAATGGTAGTTGGAGGTAGGGCCCTTGGGAGATAAGGGCCTTAGATGAGGTCATGAGGGTGGGCCTCTCATGATGGGATTAGTGCCCTTATAAGAAGATACAGGAGAGTCTGCTTTCTCTCTCTGCATGTGAGGGCACAGGGAGAAGGTAGCTGTCTGCAAGCCAGGAAGAGGACCTTCACCAGGCACCAAATTGGCTAGCACTTTGATGTTGAACATCTCAGAATCCAGGACTGTGAGAAATACATTTCTGTTGTTTAAGCCACCTGGTCTATGGCATTTTGCTATAGCAGCAACACAAATGACATAATGGTAACTTGTCATATTATGATGGACGCAGTCTAAATTTTTGGTAAATAACAGTTGACTAAAATGTTGCCAAACATGCAGCAGACTTTGCCTAAGTAATAAATAAACTTTCCTTGTATTAAACCACTGAGATTTTAGGGTAACTTTGTTTCCACATTTGCTAGCCTACCCTAATTGATAAAAGAGGATTAGGAGCTAACACGGTTAACTCTTGGTGACCATAATATTTCACATGATGGGAAAAGGCATAATCTAGTGACAGAAGGTTTTCATCCTACTCTGGGCCTCAATAAGCACATTTTGTAGATAAAATAAAACACATTGAATAAGAAAGTTCTATTGTGTGCCTGAGTATATACATCACCAACTTAAATGGCTTTATGAATCATCACAAATTTATAAGATGTAATCTCTTTTTAACACAGAATATTTCAAATGTATTCACTTGAGTTTTCTAGGATAAACCACACACATATTTGGCAAAGATATTTCCCCTTATTCCCTGTATATAATAAATAAATTATGATTTACCACATATTGATAAAAATTAATTATTTTAAACAGAAACAAGTGAATGGAAAAATCCTACTATTCAAAATCTAATTCAGCCATGTAAGGTTTTGATGACCATTTGTAAAGCCTTGATAGTTTTATTCTATCCCCTACAACAATGAATCAAGTATTAAGGTTGAAGAAAGTGCAACAATAACAGATTTTAATAAGAATATTAATTATCATATGTTGAATTTTAGCTAATCTCTTATTGTTGGCAGCAAGTGTTATCAGCCAAAGGACAGTAGAATATTAAGTGAGCACATTCTACATCCGTCACAATAGTCGATTTGGAGAAGACAGTGACTCACAGGCCGTATTAACACATTAATTTATAAATTGAAATTATTCAAGCAGAGTCTTCATTTATTTATTTAGGGGGTGTTTCTTGCCTTAATACAATTTAATGTATGTTCAATAAAAGTGGAATTACAACTGCTGTATATCAACAATCTCTGGAGAGTTCTACTTTATTAATGTGCATCATAATTCAGCACAATTTAGCTCATGGTATTCTGGCACCATAGCAGAATACCTGCTGATTAATATTTGCTATGGAAATGGTAATGTACGAGTTATGTCTTGGGTAAGGGGTGAGCATGGCTGATTGACTGCACAAGTGGAATAAATAACGATTCCACCAGTAACTCATCAAAATGATGAGGGATTCCATGGAGACTTTGCCACTGAAAATTAATCACTGCTGGATGAAAAGTATTCATAAAGTTCTCAAGACAATGATGTTAAAAGTATGTGAAGATTTCTCTATTTTCATATTTTATTATCCTTGAGAAATGTTAACTCTATGTTTTGTGCTTGCTCCTTCCAAGTTCTTATACTATAGCTATACGAGGAAGTAATTAGAAACTTAAAAAACAAATTGATTAATGTAAATAAATATTTTATGGATTACCTTCTGTTGTCTAGATACTGTGTTAAAAGTGGCAAAAGAAGATGTGGTTACACAAGCCTGTAGTCTTAGCTACTTGGGAGGCTGAGGCAGGAGGATTGCTGGAGCCCAGGAGTTCAAGGCTGTAGTGAGCTACGATAGGACTACTGCACTCCAGCCTGTGCAACAGAGTAAGATCCAGTCTCAAAAAATAAAGGGGCGGGGGGAGATTAATATAGCTCAGCTCAATATCTTCTTTCAATATTTCATAATATGTGGGGTGAACTTGACCATATGGAGTTTTTCTAGACCTACCTTGTCCTGAGGGACATTCTTACTGAACAACCTGAACAAACCTTTACTTACTATAAAAAACTTTTGGGTTCGAATTTCAGTTTCAACACTTATCAATAAGGTGGACTTGGGAAACACTTAAATTCCCTTATGCATCTATATTTTTATCTGCAAAAATTGTGAGTTTTATGGTTTAAATAAATAAATGTTTAGAAAAGTGAATAAGATTCAGTGTCATTGAAGTTTTACCTATTTTTTATTGCATTACTAGTATTATTTTTACCGTTGCATATGACCCGCTAAAATGGCTGGGCTTATTAACCTGATGTGTGACTTTGGAGTAGATTGGTCCCTTGCAAGAACTCTGGAATGAGATACAAATGAAATATTCTTGATAACAATGATTCTGGAGTCCAGCACACTGGCTGATGGAGTTAGCTTTTGAAATTTACTATGCCATTGTTGAAAGCTTAAGCTGTTCGAAATGTTTTCGGATTAAGAACATTATTAAAGAAGGAACCTTGACAAAATTTTATTCCCTTT
>RJWJ010027240.1:0-22284 GCA_004363605.1 Indri indri
CTCTCTGCCCTGGGGGTGACAAGGCCCCTGCTGCATGGGAAACGTGGTGGGGTCGATTGTTTTAGGGACCCGGACTCTGTTCCTTCTTTCTTTAAACAGACCTTGGCCCTGTGTGGGGCCCCCAGGCTAGCTGCAGTCCCCGGCTTGAGTAGGGCTGACTGCAGAGGGGCGCCGGGCCTGGCATTTCCAGGGACAGGACCATAGCCCTGGCTGTCGCGACTGACTGAGGGCGAAAGGTGACTCCCAGCCAGTGAGAAATGAGGAGGACCCCGGGCCAGCAGGAGGGATGTTCTTGGCGGGAAGGGGTGAGCGGGGGACACTGGTGACATGAGGGCAGCTCACCAGCCCGTCCTGAGGGCAGAGATCACACCGTTAGCTGTGCCCTCTCTTCAGCTACTAATCACGCCAAATGCAGGCTCTGCGAAGGAGCTTTTTAATCTTGGACTTTGTAAATGCTGCATTTTGCTTCTGACATCAAAGCAGTGATGGCCGCTCTGCAGGAAGGAGTCACAGATGCCAATGACTCACGTCTACACTGGCTGCCGCTCGCGATCGCCCACGGTGACCAGGACGTTTTCCCGCCGCTGCCGTGTGATGTGCGGTGACGTGAATATCGTGTTTGTATTCCTTCCTGAGGCTCTTCAGGCATCATCCACCCAGTGTTTGGAGTTAAACAGCCAATCTCGCTCCAGGGAATCCCAATATAATCTCTAGAGGGACGGGGCTGTGCCTTTGTCTGGGACGCCACACGGTCGGCAGGTCAGAAGAGCAGCTCACCGGATCAGAGCCCGGTTGGCACTCGGAGCTTCTGTTCCTGGAAGAAATTTGAGTCTGATGTCTTAGGAAACTGAGCATGAACAGATCTAGTTACAAACTGGCAGGTGGCGATTCCATCACGAGGGTCCTGAAATCATGTGCTCCCCAGAAACATTTAAAATATGATTTATAAGTGAATTCTGACCCACTCAATATGGTGTAGACATCAGAAATCAAGGTTTCGAAGAAGGTTATGTGACAGCAGTTTGCAAACGGCACCAACACTCCAAATTCACAAAAACATATGCCAAGCTGCAGACAGTGGCTAGCTCTGAACGTAGGTGGGTTTTTAAATACCTTTCTCTACTTTATAAACTTTCCGTAATAAACGCTGCTTTTAATTGAAAACACAAAAACGAACAAGTAAAAGACAGCAAGAGATCACAGAGTTGGCTCTGAAATCCCTGTGCCCTCTGCCACCTTTCCGCTAGGCCACATATGCATGCGCCATGAACAACACGTCCCTGTTCTGTTTTAATGTCCATTCCTGGTATCCCATCTTCCGTGTTGGCCGGAACTCAGACACGTCACTGGATGTGTCTGTGAGTCACCGGACGCTGGTTTCCGTCAACACTCCCAAGGAGAGGTGGCGGCTGGTTCCCTGGCGTGTCCTGCACCCGCCATGGCTCCGTGTGGTCTGTTCTGAGAGCTGCAACTCTCTTGCTGGGTTCAGCCCTCCCTGGGGCTGGGGCCAGAGTGCCCAGGTCCAACTCTGCCTCACATGCAGGTGGTGCGACTGTGGACAGTTCATGAGCCTCCTGTCCCCATGAAAGGGGACAGCTCTCGGGGCAGCCCTGAGAGAAGGCAAGTCCACAGAGGTATGGTCGCGGAACCTCCGGCATGTGGGGAGGTGTGCATTTGCTGCTGCCCTACGTTATTATTAACACTCATGTTTTTATTATTGCTATTTTAGGGACATTTTTGGCTAAGCATCAGAGAAGCATCCTGCTCACTGCTGTACCTTAAATGAATCAATACGTTATTTCAGAAGTAAGTAAAGCACATTTCAGAATTCTAAGAAACCGAAATTCGCCAGAAAGGTTTTCTAACTAACCAAACTGTATTTTCCATTCAACAAAATAAGTAAACAATGTGTGCTGCTTCTCCACCATCTGTTTTTAAGGTTCATTTGTTCCCTACTTCAAAAGCGCCTTCCCTCCCCAGCTTCCCGTCCTTGGCCCTGTCTTAGGAGAGACACAGGAAAAGACGGGACCTGCCAGTGCCTCTCCTGGGTGAGCCACGTGCCGGCCTGCCACTGCTTCTGGTTCAGCGGGCGCACCGGGTTTCTCCCACTCCCCTTCAGAGGTGGAGACTCCGGTTTCAGGTGATGACACACAGACGACCTTCTTCCCGTGACCAAGACTGACCCCAGGCCACGGCACCTCCCTCGAGGCAGCCACTGCTCTCTGTCCCAGCCGGGCATTCACGGTTCTGGTCCTCAGAGGCCGTCGGTGACCGTTCAAGGCATTTATCCTTCATTCCAAGGGGCTGGAGCACACGTGTGGTGTGAAAGTATGAACTCAAAGCCCGGTCTTCACTGCTAACTTTCCTACTCGCAAAAACACAAAAATATATTTTTAAAAGAGAAAAAGCTCGTTTTGCACAGGAATGTTCTCCAGCACTGCTGTTGTGTAAAGAGCCTGATTTAAAACACCAAGATCTGTCTCTTTCTGGATTATAAGAACAGATTATGCTGTTTGATAAACTAAATTTACTCCGTTTGAAAGATTGACGTTAGTACCATTGGAAACCTGTCCGCGGTCTATTTGGTGGTTTCAGAATGGTCTCTTCTGCGGCCTCCTCCGACGTGGATGCTGCCAGTGGGTGGATCTAATCAGTTCTGCTCCACACCCAAGTCCACTTCAGATCTGAGAGCCCTTGTTTCCCTCCAAATTTTAAGAAATTCTCATCAGTCAGTCCCTCTAATACCGTTTCCCTGTCGTCCCCTGACACATCACAGCCTCCCCGTCTGGCCTCTGGTCCCTTAACTGCTCCTTCAGTGTCTGCGTCTCTGGTCTTGGTGCTGTGTTCTTCAGTTTTACATTCCAATTTCCTAATTTTACCTTCAATAGTATCTCCTCTAATTTGTTCAACGTAATGACTATTTTTCATCTCCAACATCATCAAAGGGTATTTTAAATAAGATACAACTTGGACGCTGTAAAATCCATGCCCCCCAGTGTACAGTTCAGCAGGTTCTGATGAGTGCCCATGCCCTGAGGTCACGTCACAGCCAGACAAGGGCAGCTCCATCCCCCAACGCTTGTCTCCGCCCAGCCTCTGGCAACTACAGATGTGCTTTCTGTTCCTACGGTTTCATCTTCCACAATGTCATATAAGTGGAATTATTCAGTGTCTTAGTCTGTTTGTGTTGCTATAAAGGAACACCTGAGGCTGGGTAGTCTGTAAGGAAACGAGGTTCATTCGGCTCACGGCTCTGCAGGCTGTACAAGAAGCCTGATGCTAGCATCTGCTTCTGGTGGGGGCTTCAGGGAGCTTCCACTCCCGGTGGAAGGGGAAGGGGAGGCAGTGTGTGCAGAGATCACAGGGTGACGGAGAAGAGAGAGAGGGGGGAAAGGGAGGAGGTCCCAGGCTCTTTGTGACAACCAGCTCTCGGGCACCTAACAGAGTGAGACTCACTCACTGCTTCGAGGATGGCACCAAGCCATTCATGAGGGATCTGCCCCCATGATCCCAACACCTCCCCTGGGCCCCATCTCCAACACTGGGGGTCAAATTTCAACAAGAGATGTAGAGGGGACTTGGCCCAGCCAAGTTGACACATAAAATTAACCATCACAGTTTTTGCATTTTTCTTTTTAGCCATACTAATAGACGCAGGGATGTCTCCCATCTGAAATTTAATTTATGTTTCCCTAAAGACTGACAACGTTGGGCGTGTTTTCATGTGCTTATTCGCAGCCGTATATTTTCTCTGGTGAAGTTCCATCTTAAAGATTGAGTTGTTTGCTTTACAAATATTTTCTCCTAATTTGTAGCTTATCTTTTATTTCTCTTGTCTTTTTTTTTTTTTTTTGAGACAGTCTCACTGTGTTGCCTGGGCTAGAGTGCCATGGCGTCATCCTAGCTCACAGCAACCTCAAACCCCTGGGCTCAAGCAATCCTTCTGCCTCAGCCTCCCGAGTAGCTGGGACTACAGGCATGTGCCACCATGCCCGGCTAATTTTTTTTCTATATATTTTTAGTTGTCCGATTAATTTCTTTCTATTTGTAGTAGAGACGGGGTCTCGCTCTTGCTCAGGCTGGTTTCGAACTCCTGAGCTCAAACAATCCGCCCGCCTCGGTCTCCCAGAGTGCTAGGATTACAGGTGTGAGCCACCGTGCCTGGCTTCTCCTGTCTTTTGAAGAGCAGATGTTCTTAATTTAATGTGCAATGAATCCATTTTTTCTTTTATAGATCATGGTTTTGGTGTCATGTCAAAGAAATTTTTGCCTAACCAAAGATTGTGAAGATATTCACCTGTGTTTTCTTCTAGAAGTTTTATAGGTTTAAGTTTTACATTTAGGTCTATAATCGATTTTGAGTTAAATTTTGTACAGGGACCGAGATTCCCGAATGAAATATACATTCGACACTTGCACAATGCAGGGATAGGGACACCAACCCCAGCTCAGTTGAAAATCCACATATAATGTTTGACTCTCCCCAAATTCACCTACTAATAGCTACTGTTGACTGAGAGTCTTACCAATAACACAAACAGTTGATTAGCAGATATTTTGGATGTCATGTGTTTTATACACTGTATTCGTAAAATAAATTAAGATAGTAAGGTGGAGAGAATATATTTACTATTCATTAAGTGGAACTGGATCATCATAAAGGTCTTCATCCTCATCATCTTCACGTGAGTGGGCTGAGGAGGAGGGGCTGGTCTTGCTGTCTCGGGGGTGGCAGAGGCAGAGGAAACCTGTGCGTAAGTGGACCCGCGTGGCTCAGACCTGTGTTGCTCAAGGGCCAGCTGTGTACAGACGTGTGTGTGTTTATACTGCTTGTTCTCCAAGCTTGGATCTGCGGTTTGAGTCTTTCATTGACTTTGGAAATTTCCAGGCCGTTGTCTCTTCAAATACTTCTTCTGCCTGTTCTCTCCTGCATCTCTCCTGGATTCTAACACATCTGTTACATACTTAGTGTCGTCCCACCGCCCGCGGTTGCTCACTTTCCTCTCCGTTTCAGTTTGTGAAGTCCTAGTGCCCGACCCTCAAGCCTGCTGGTGTTTCTCTGCTATGTCCAGGCTGCCCGTGGAGCCACCTTCATCCCTGTCACCGCGTTCTTCCTTCGTCACATTTGAGTCTGTTACATAGTTTCCACTTCTCTGCTGAAGTTCCTCAATCTGATTATCACGTTGCTCGCCTCATCCACTGGAGCCGTTAGCACATTAGTCGTAGTTATTTTTATTACATGTCTGGTAGTTCCACGTTTGTTTTACACCTGAGTCTGGGTCTGCTAAATGCTTTGTCCATAAATAGTGTGGTTTTGTTGTTGTTGTTTGGTTTTTTTTGTTTGTTTGTTTTTTTGAGACAGAGCGAGACTGTCACCCAGGCTGGAGTGCAGTGGCATCATCACAGCTCACTGCAGCCTCCAACTCCTCAGCTCAAGTGATCCTTCCACCTCGGCCTCCCAGAGTGCTGGGATTACAGGCATGAGCCACGTGTCAGGCCCAGTATGTTGTTTTTATTTACGTATGTGTCTTGTAAGTTTGGGGCTAAAAACTGGACACCTTGTACAGGGCAGCAGGAACAGATACGTGCATCTGTGCCCAAAGAGGAGCCAGCCTGTGTTTGCTGGGCCCCTGG
This sequence comes from Indri indri, assembly GCA_004363605.1. Taxonomy (NCBI): domain Eukaryota; kingdom Metazoa; phylum Chordata; class Mammalia; order Primates; family Indriidae; genus Indri; species Indri indri. The sequence continues at coordinate 5,635 of RJWJ010027240.1, forward strand.
TGTCATTCCTGTCTGGCTGAGCTGGTTTACATCCCCTGCCCTCTCAGTGCAACATGGGTCGCAGTCCCCCAGCTGCGCTGGTACTCGGGGGCAGGCTGGCACGTCAGAGGCTTCTCTTCCTGTCTGCTCTGCGGTTCACGTCAGACTTTTGCTCCTGGGCAGGTCCCTTTCCCTGCTTGCGGCTCCCCCCAGGCAGTGGGATGCTGCGACCTGTTACAGGACGTGTGCTGGAGTTGCGGTGGGGGCAGCCGGTGGGGTGGAGGTCTGGGGTGCTCCCTGTGGTTCTAGCTCAGCCGAGGTCTTAGATCTTAGGGTCTCTTCGGAGGGTGGGGAGGGCTCTCAAGGGTCCTCCCCTCCCTCAGCTGCAGAGGATCTCCCCAGGGCAGGGGGCTGTCCCCACCCTCTCCCCCCAGGTGCAGTTGGTCTTTCTCGGCAGCTGCTGTAAGTCCCTCCCCAGGCCTAGCAGGGGGAGGGGGGAGGCTTCCCAGTCTCTCGCCTGCCCTGTTCTTTCTTCTGAGCATCCTGGGGTCCCAGAGAGGAGCCTACATGCAGATTCCCTGCCGCCTACCCCTTCGGGGGTCTGAACTCCCCCTGGCCACACATGCCTTCTGCGATTCACTCACGATTCTCCTCGCCGGCGGCATGTGCAGGTGCTCAGCACCCGTCCCCATGGAGGCACCTGTCCTTCCTGGGGTTGGGTTCATTGCTCCGCGGCCTCAGTTCTCTCTCCGGTTCTGGAGCAGCTGAGGTTGTGCAGATCGCCCTACGTCCACTGCCGCAAGGACAGCAGGGACGCTCTCCCACCTCAGCAACTCCCGAGTCCTCAGCAGCTTTCGACGTCCACTGATCTTGCTTGATTTCTTCTTGTTTTGGTTTTAAGAGGACATTATGTTTTAATTATCTCCTCAAACATTCCCAACACTCTTATTTTTGTTTTTATGGTTGTAAGCTATACATACTATTTATCATTTTAACCACCTGTAAGTGCATAATTCAGTGGCATTAAACATGTTCACAATGCTGTGTACGCATCACCACCATCCACACCCACAACTGTCGTCATCACCAACATAAGCTCCGTACCTACGAAATAATAACGCCTCCTTCCCCCACCCAGCCCCGGTAACCTCTCTCCCACCTTGTCCCTGTGAACCTGGCCACTGTAGGGCCCTCATGTAAGTGGAATCACACCATATCTGTCCTTTTATGCCAGGCTCATCTCACTGTCTGTGACGTTTTCAAGTCCATTCGTGTTGAAGCATGTATCAAAATTTCATGCCTTCTTGTGGCCCAATGGTATAACTCTTAGGAAAAAACATCAGGGAAAGTCTTCATGACATTGGATTTGGCACATACTTCATGTATATGACATCGAAGTACAGGCAGAAAAGAAAAAAACAGATAAAATGGACTTCATCAAATTAAGAACTTTTCCACAGCAAAGGACACCACTGAAAATGTGAAAAGAAACCCCCAGAATGGGAGGAGAAGGTATCTGCAAATCGAACATCCGACAGGGAATCAACCGCTTATTTTAAGCCATTGGGTTTTTGTCAAACTTCTCTACAAAATTCATTTAGTCAGGAGTGAATTCCTTTTCCAGTCACTGATCTTGGTGGCCATCTTTTTTAACATTAGGGTTCCATGTGTGTCCTGTGGTCTTGGTCCACAGGGTCATTCCAAGTAGAGACTCGTTGGTTCTTCTCCTTTATTCTCCTTCTCTCCCCTCTGCGCCCCCAGTCCTATCACCCTCTGTGGCGACTGCCTGTTCTTAAGGTGGCTGCACAGCGCCACCCATCCCACCTGCGCTCCTCAATGTGGCCTCACTCTCCCCGTCCTCTCTCCCGTGACCGGGCCTCTGACCCCGAGGAGGCCAAAGCCCAGTCACGAACGGTGATGCAGCTTCTGCCTCAGCTCTCGTGACCGTCACACGTGGAGCTGTGGTACGTACCCTTCTGAGACTGACATTTTTCACTCAGGTGGAGACTCACCCAGGTCGTCGCATGCACCAAGAGCTTGTTCCTTTTCACTGCTGAGGAGTGTTCCACGGGATGGATGTGCCACGGTTTATTTAACCACTCACCTGCTGAAGGACATCCGGGGTGTTCCCGGTTTGGAACAATTACAAATAAAGCTGCTATAAACATGAATATAGAGCTTTTTATGTGAACATAACCTGGGATACCCTCTGGGATAAATGTCCAAGAGTGTAATTGCTGGGTCTTATGGTGGTTGCATGTTTGGTTTTTTATGAAACTGCCCACCTGTTTAAGAGTGGCTGTGGCATTTTACATTTCCACATTCTAACATTTTGAGTGTTGGTATCTGATTGCGAGGACAATGCGTGGTCACTGAATATGTTTGAGACTTCCTGTGACTCAGGGTCCCAAACAGAAGCCAGGCAGCCATGGTGCCCAAAGCACGGTGCCTGTGGCTGGGGGAGCCTGGGCATGCCACGCTTCTCCTCCAAGAAAGACCCCCGGCCACACTGAGCCAGGCCTGCAGGCCCCCCAGCACCAGGCACTCCTGGGGCCCGCAGGCTGGTCTGAGCATGGGTCATTTCAGAGCTCAAGGTGCTGCTTTGAAAGGGACTTTAGAGTAAAACTGTACACCAGGCTGTTTGGCCTCTGGCAAACTCACAGGCAGGGCTCACAGTCAGAATTCTGCAGGTAATTCCTGGAAATGCCATTTGGTGGCCTGTCCACTGTGAAAGGGCCACCTCTTTACTTTGTCCTCGAAGTTCCTGACCTCATGGCTGCCCTTCTCTCCTGCATGTACCTATCCACCATGGAACCAGAGCTTGGAGCCAGAAGGCACCGCTCTGCTGGTGAGGCATCACCCTGCAGGGCTGCCAGTGCACGTGCCCCAGAGCCCTCGGCCCGTGGAGAGGGCACACTTCTGGGCATGAGAGTTGGGGGGGCACAGGGTGCCAGAGGAAATGTGGACCCTGGGCCCCTGGCCCAGCTCTGATCTGTGACCTGGGCATGGAGTTGCCCACAGACCACAGATTCTGCCCAGACCCCATTACTCTGGGGTGGAAAGAGGTGGGGCCGGCCAGGTTGCAGGGGCAGGGATGTGACAGTGGCTCTCCCTGGCCTGGCTGCCCACTCTGCTGAGCGCCCAGGTGTCTGCCCCAGGGATCCGAGCACCCAAGAAGAACCACTGTGTCCCAGGGCACTTCTACCAGTGTGGAACCTGTGAGAAGCTCCACCTCTAGCTCTGGGGACAGGGACAGCCAGAGAGCCCAGGGGGCGAGATGAGGGCCGGGAAGGCAGCGGGAGGCAGCGGGTGGCCATCCTGCCATCAGACCACCCAGTGCGCCGCCTCCTCCCTCCTCCCGCAGCGGGTCAGAGGGTCGCTGAGACAGCCCCCTCCGCTCCCCTCGGTAGCTTTACCGGTGGCTGGGGCCTCCCCTGCGCTGGGATTGGACGCCAGGGAATGGGGCGGGGGCGGCGGGGGACCCCAGAAGCCCAGGCTCCCCGCTCGGGCGAGAGCAGCCCGCAGTGCAGAAGCTGTGGCCCGCGCTGCCTGGACCTCTGCGCAGAGCTGGCGGCCGGCGGGCGGCACGGAGGAGGCGGCAGCGGCACCCGCCAGTGCCGGGCACATCGCGATGTTTGACAGCTCGCAATATCCCTACAATTGCTTCAACTACGATGCCGACGACTACCCTGCCGGCAGCTCCGACGAGGAAAAGCGGCTCACGCGGCCCGCGTACAGGTGACCGCGGGGGTCAATGGTAGGGGCTTTAGGGGACAGCGACCCTCCTCTGCAGGGTGCTCAGGTAGCCAGGACCTGCCTGGGACGGAGGAAGGCAGGGGGGCGGGCGGGGCTCAGAGAAAAGACGCATTTGTGGGCACTCTGGGAGGTAGTGTGGGAAGTTTCTCTCGGCCTCCCCGGGGAGGGCCCCAGGTGCGGGGTAGAGCCGCGGGGGCCCGGGTGGGAGCGCGAGCAGCGTGCTGCAGGGTCACCGACAGCCTGGCTCCGCGGCGGTTCGCAGCTACATTGCCTTGATCGCCATGGCCATTCAGCAGAGCCCAGCGGGCAGGGTGACCCTGTCGGGCATCTACGACTTCATCATGCGCAAGTTCCCCTATTACCGCGCCAACCAGCGCGCCTGGCAGAACTCCATCCGCCACAACCTGTCCCTCAACAGCTGCTTCGTCAAGGTGAGCTCCCTGCCCCACTGCCCCAACCCCGGAACTGCCACCCTCCGCCCCGTCTCCCCAGCTCCGTGACACCTGGGCCGAGTTGTCCCTGGGGATGCTGACTGGAAGGGATGTCACAGTGTGTCACAGCAGTAGCAGCGCAGTCCGCCCTTGGCTAGCGGGGCGCTTCCACCTGACCGGTGAGGGAGCGCACCTGGCGGGGTGGGGCGCACGGGCCGCACCGCTGAGCCCCACCGCGCCACGCAGGTGCCGCGGACCGAGGGCCACGAGAAGGGCAAAGGCAACTACTGGACGTTCGCGGGCGGCTGTGAGTCGCTGCTAGACCTCTTTGAGAACGGCAACTACCGGCGGAGGAGGAGGCGGCGCGTCCCCAAACGGGAGGGGCCGCGGGGCTCTTGCGCGGGGGGCGCCGATGGGCCCCGGGGTCCCTCCCAGCCGACTGCTGCGCGGGGGTCCCCAGCCCCAGGCGCGGGAGTGGCCGGGACCCAAGAACCTGCAGCCAACCTGGCCAGCCTGGGGAAGGCGCACCCCAGGGACATCAAGTTCAGCATTGACTACATCCTCTCCCAGCCGGGTCCCTCTCCGGGGCCCAGTCGCCAGGCGCCTGAGGGCAGACCCCCCTGGCTGCAGGCCCCACAGGTGAACCTCCACTTGTGGACAGTGTGAGCTGGTGTTGCACAACCATTCTGGGTCTTCCCGCCAGACCCTCCCCTGAGCCAGGAAGCCGGAGCGCTGCCACCTGCTGTCACTTCTTCGCAGACTGATGGCTCACAGCAGAGACCAGTCTGGGTTGGAGGGAAGGGCAGAGGTCTGTCTTAGGAGAGGTATTGTGGCGTTGTGACTTTGTGCACTCAGAAAAAAGCTTCCCTGGGGGGAAAGCCCTACTGGGTTCCAGTTTTACTTATGTGTTGCTGGAGATCCACCAAGTACTCCTGCTCTACGAAATAGAAACCTAGGGTCCTATTCCCTAGAGTCAACGTGATGAAAATTCCTTGGTGGTTTAAGAATGTCCTTGATAGCACAACCCAGAAGTTGCCAGTGTGCTCAGTAAACTGTCAATCAGGCTGGTTAACATCTTCCCTATAGTTAAAAATACTAATAAAGTGTGCACAGTAAAGATTGATACTAATTGATCCTGTGACTATTAGTTACCCCAATGTTCACAACGGTGTCCCTGTTACAGATGATGCGATCAGAATTGACAAATATTCCTTGTGCTGTTGGCGGAATATTTTGATGATGGTTTAGGAAATCCCTTGTACTTTTTATACAGGAAAGAAGGAAGGAAGGGTGCGAGGGAGGGGCCTGGATTCGGGGGCGATCCTTGGGCAAGCCCAGTTCCCTTGACTCTTCTGAGCAGGGAGGGAGCCCCTACTCCGGCACCTTCCATGCAGCAGGTTTCTCAGCCTGCCTGAGAGCAGGCTGTTGATAAAACCCCCGCTACACTGTGAGGTATACAATTAAGGACGTGTGCGATTACAAGCATCCAAGGTGGGTACACTCCATTTGAAATGTAAATGATTTAATTACTGTGTAGAGATGGGCATTTTAAAAAACACAATTATACACAGTGAAACTATTTGACCAACCTTATCATTTCTCACCAGCCCATTTTTGCAGAGTTAATTGCTTTCCATGACTTAATTTGAACATTAGTATCTATTACACCTAATCTGATTCACTAGGTGACAACGATTGGCTTATTTTGTGAACGGCAAAAGCACACCCAAGAAGGCTGGCTGTCTCGACTGGGAATGAAATAGTCGTGTTTTATCAGACTCTCTTAAAAACGAGGGCTGAGAGTCCATGAAGGCAGGCAGGCTGCTAGACAGGCCTGAATCGTGCAAAAGACACACTTAGCCCCGGCTCCACTTCTGTTCAGAAGGCTTGATATTTTGTTAAAGCCAAGTACTCCTTCACCCACCTACCCTGTAAATAGAGACTTGATGTGTCCTCTTAATTGTTTTGAGAAGAGGGAAGAAAGCCGTTCCTGGCAAATGCTGTGAAGAGCCTGGCCTCCGGCTCCGTGACGTGCCACTCACACCAGGCCCTGCCAACCGCAGTCTCAGCCTGGCAGGAGGACAGGGAGCCCAGCCTCAAATGCCCTTTCCTGAAGGCAGAAATGAGCCTGTATTGTAGACAACTCTCCTTTGCAAATGCCAGGTGCTTGTTTCCAGAAGTCTTTGCTCAAACAGCCAAAGCCCATGGGGCTCCTACCACTTGTCGGGCACAGAGCTGAGCCCCAGGACAGGCGCTGCCTCCCTGGCCACACACTGGTCCTAGGAGATGGGCATATTGCTCTCATGCTCATTTTATGGACCAGGGACCTGCAGCCCAGGTGTGCGTCCAGGTGGGCTGGCTTGTCCAGGCTGTCATGGTGGCCATGTGCATGTGTGTGCGTGTGTATGTGTATCATGGGTGCATGTCATGTGTCTGTCTGCATTCCTGCTATTTATATCCCTTTGCTGGTTGTGCTAAAAGCATCGATTTAAATTATACTGGATATAATTTAGATGGTAAGATGCAGATGGTCTTACACATAAGTATGTGGCTTATAGAGTATCCGAAGATATATTTTTCTGCTACCAATTGTGCAAATAAAATGTATGTTTTATCTTTTGGGTTCTAGCTTTATTACTGCATTTTGTTCTGACTAGAAAAGTCTGATTTGGAACCAAAAACCCTTTGCCCTCAACAGGACAGTTTGGAGGCCTCAGCCTGAAAGTGAAGCGCGTTCTTGGTGGCACTTCCTCTCTGCACACACATCTGGGGCCAAGCGCCGACGCAGCAGCCGGCGAGGCCAGGGTGGCAGTGGGCGAAATCTGTGCACCGTGAGGTGTAGCGTTTGTTTTGCAAAGGATATCAATCATGTTTTTAAAAGCAAAGGGACATTTTCAATTTGCCAGCATGTGACATCGTGCAACTTCAGAAAGGTTCCCAGCCCTTGGAGTGAATGGCATTTAATACCAACAACATCACCGGGGTGAGGGCTGGCTGTGACCTATTCAAATGTCGCCGCCACCATGCAGACTTGCCCAACACAATTATAATTAAATACTTTATGCCTCTCTTGCAAATCTGCTGATTGATCATCGATATGTACATTACCACCACATTACCCCCGAGCAGGCGTCTGCCACACGTGGGTTATGGATCACCAGGTTTCCATCAGCGAATCTGGGAGGCGCTGCCGAGCGCTGTTCAGGAAGGCGGTGTGTGCAAATTACTGTCTTGGGACTGAAGTTCCCAAGCTGGGCTGTGGCGGGCCCTAAGCTCCACTTCCCAGGCCACCAGGAGACTGAGGACATCCCCCATCACTGCCACTGGACCAAGGGGCTCCCACTGGGTGCCACAGGAGTGAGGCAACAGCCCCAGCTTCCTGCAGGAGGATGGAGAATCCCTTCCCTCGGTGGAGGGGCAAGAGTGGCGATTTGAGAGCATGGCCATGTCCATGTCCGAGAGTGCAAATCGACTCCAGATGCTGCCCCCTCCCCGCTGCTGAGGGCATCTCCCCTTGGGCTGGGGCATCTCTGCGCCTCTCCAGAAAGGCCCCCACGGCTGATGCCTGCTCTCCAGGCCAAGCTGAAACAAGACCCCGGGAAGCTGCCATCCATCGGCCCCTGGTCTTCCTCCTGGGCAGAAAAGAGAAAAGCCTCATTTCCCTTCAGAGTGCTTCCTTCCTTTACTGGGTGGGCTGGGGGCTGTTAGCGTGTTCATCTGTCAGATGTTCGTGTGCCCCGTGCTGGGTGCAGGCTGCGGCCAGCACATACCCGGGAAGTAAAGAAAGTCGCCATGTGCACGTGGCTGCGCTGAGACAGAGGACAGCCCTGGTGGGTGCAGAGGTCAGCCGGCTGCCTGCAAGCCCCAGCCCTGAGGGTCAGCCAGATAGCAGAAGGAGCTGGGATCCTGCGAATAGACCGGAAGGCCGGCGTGGCTGGGGGGCTACAGGCAGGTAGTGATGCCCGAAAGACGCGGCCAGGCCCCCACCCTGCCCCAGGCCATTGCTTCAGCCTTTGAAATACAGCTGCTGCCTTAGCCGTCGTCACTGTCCCCCTGGTCTGTTGGCTCCTGCAGGGCCCAGCTGCTGCCTTAGCCATCGTCGCAGCTCCTCTTGGTCTGTCAGCCCCTGCGGGGCCCAGCTGCAGAGTCACCTCCCATGGTCTGGGCACTGGGCCTGGGTTCACACTGCCTGTGCACTGGCTGCCTTCCTGACGCCACCCCATTCCTGCTGTCCCCAAGCCTGTCTCCCCGCTTGGTGCCATCCATGCCCCTGAAACTGAGTGTGGGGAGCCCAGATCCGGATGCGTCTGTGAGTGGGTGCATGATGCTGGGGGGAGGGCATCTGCAGTTGCACCCACGCCTCGAGACTACTCAGCCAGGCCACTGCCCCAGAGTGGCCCTGGAGCCCTGCAGTGGCCCTGGTCTCCCTGGGGAGGGAGGAGCCCAGGCAGGAGCCTGGCAGCTGTGCATCCTTGGACAGGTCACCTGCCCCTGGGGCCTGGGGCTCCTCCCATGCGTTCCTCCCCTGTGTCCCCATCTCACCCGCTGCCCTCTGCTCTGCCTGGCCCGAGACTGACTCCCTGGGGTGGGACCAAGCAAGTTGCACCCTGGAAACACTCTCCACAGAGCTCCGATGGGGCAGGTCTCTGGGTACCTCCCTCCCTGGAGGCAGCCCCAGAACTCCCTGTGTCTCTCCCTGGGACCGTGTCTGTCCTTGGGCCCTGCCAGCTTCCTCGTGGCACCTTTCATCCCACAGGCAGGCCACGGGCGGGGGACTTCCTCAGGCGGCCCCAGGGTGAGCCTCAAGCTGGAACTGAGGCAGAAAGACACAGGCCCAGGTGTCTGCTGCCTGGATTTGTGAGTCTCTCTTCTTCAGTGGCTCTCCTCTGCGAGTTCACCAGCCTCCACGCCCCTCTCTGCCTCAGTTTCCTCCATGGTCAGGAGCTGGTTTGGGAACCTCCTGGGCTGTTGAGTCTGCAGGGAGTCTGGGCTGGGCTCCTTCTGATCCCCGATTCTAACCTCTGCACCCTACCTGCCCCAGGGCCAGGACCAAACACAACAAAGTTTATTTTGATGCCAAGGACCCTGGAATCTGCATAAACCTTCCACACCAGGAGCCAAAACAGGCCTGTTTCTCCCCAGATGTATGAAATTGAAAACAAGCATCACAGGTCCTGCTGGGGATGGGCCCTGCCTGGGGCTGTGGCCCACCTGTCCCACGGGGACGCAGCAGCTCTCTCACCCTCACACCCCCAAATGAACATAATCACCTGGGCTCCTGGGAGGGTGGGACACCAGAGTCCGTCTTTGCCCCCCACTCCTGGCCCCACACGGCCCCTGAAGGCAATAGAGCAGGTGTTTGCTGAGGGCTTTGGTGTGCCAGGCACTGTCCTGAGAACGTCGTCGCTCCAGCACCATTGGGTCCGGAGCGTGACGTCTTGGGTGCACAAGGAGGCACAGAGGTCAGTGTGCTGCAGGACCTGAGTCAGGGCCAATCACATCTGTCAGTGGATTGTCCAGAGGGACCCACAGGGCCACTAGTGGGGACTGAGCGTGGGCTATGGGCAGTAGGCTCAGGGCAGGATGCTGGGAACTGGCCACTCCCATGTCCCCAGAGATTCAGTCCTTAGGAGGAGGCGCAGAGCCAATGAGCAAAGGATGAGGGTTCTCACAACCGCCAGGTCACAGGCAGGTGGCGAACCCCAGGGCTCCCTCACATGGGTGAGGAAGCAGAGGCCCAGATGGGTCTCCCAGGCCCGACCTCCTCCATCCCCAGCTGGGGCCTCTGTCTGACTCCCAAGCACATGTCCGGGACGGCAGGAATATTCTGGCTCCAGGGATCTGGAATCCGGAAGGCTGTGACCCGCCTGGGGCCTAACCTCCCCTGCAGCTGCAAGGCGGGCCGGGGCCTGCCTCCTGGCCAGGGGTTGTCGTGCCCACGCCCCATCCCCCCCGAGATGGGCCTGGTGTGCAGCCCTCGCAGTAATTGCTTCAAGAGAAACCCAGGAACAGGGAAAGTGCACACAGCCTGTTACCTGTAATTCGAGTTTGCTATTCAGCCAAATTAACAATCCATAAACATTTGCAAAATTACATGTTTCCATCCTGTGAAAAATACCAAGTGCATCTTATGTAAATGCGCCTGGTCTGAGCGCTTGCGTCAGAGAGACGGGTGCTCAGAACCAAAGGCGAAGCTTGTCAGGCCACGCCGCTGTCGATTACAAATTAACAGACCTCGTCTGCTTTTGTACAATTACATTTCCACCAGCTTTAGGCGACTTTAGACCCAGATTCCAAATAAGATGTGAGTTCACTGAACTGAAACTTACAGTATTACATTTATAATAAACAAAGAGAGGTCACACAGCTATGCCATTTTTAAAAAGAAAAGGAAATTGAGTGGGAACATCTGAACTTCACTCAACTTCCCTCTGCACTCTGTGTTGGACGCAGGCTACAGAGCAGCCACAGAGCATTCCTCAACCCATGGGGGCGCCACAGGGAGTGGCTGCACCCAGCCCAGACCCCTGCCGCACCCTCCCCAGCACCCGCCACGTGCCAGGCACCCAGGAAACTGTTAGGTGTTTGCCGCAACCAATTTTATCAGCCGTGCGCTCACCAAGCCAGCCCGTCTCATCCTCTGGGGTTGGCCACTATGTCCTTCCATGCCCCCAACAAGCCAGTGTTCTTTCTTTTCCAACCTAGAATTCACAATTGCTAATCTTCCAGCCTCGCCCTCCAAATCTGCTCAATTCCTGAGTTCGACAGAGTTTGTAGAGCGAGGTCAGATAACAAGACATTCCATTATTTGTCCCTGAGCTTGGGGTAAGAAGAAGTGGGGTTAGGCCAGCTCTCTTAAAACATTTAGCACTATTGATTTAGGTCCAGATAGCTCAGGATATCTGTATTCATTCGTGTAATTAATTGTCTAACATCCTTTCATGGGCTGTGGATGCCATGAGGGAAGACTGGCCACCTCAGCCAGAGGCAGGAGGGCTGGTGCATCTGGGGGCAGGGGGTGGAGACAGGTGCCACCCTCCAAGACAGGGACTCCATGAAAAGCCTTTGTCTCTCCCACCCAGGGAAGGCGCATTAAGGCAGCAAAAGCCAGAATGACCCAGGCCAGCGGACATTCTCTGTGCCATACCCCACAGGAGGGGAAGGACTTTCTCTGGTGTCTTTCTACAGCCACCACCTTAGCACCCTGAGAGGCTACCGAGCCGAGAACACCCTCCTCTGACGAATGTGGAAACTGAGGCTTGGAGATGGACCACAGTTTCAAAGTGGCCAAACTCAGGTTCGAATCTAGCCCTTCAGATTCCTACCCCAGGTTGTTTCCAGACAGAGGAGGCCAAAATGGTTTATTTCACCCAGTTCTCCCCTCAGGGCATGTCCCTGGGGCCAGCAAGGCCCCTCCCTGGTGTGCAGAAGCACCCTTGACGCCTGCGGTTGTCCAAGTGCAGACATGCCCCGCCAGCCACGGGACCTGCACTCACAGGCCTGAAATGCAGAGACAGAACATCACGTGGGCATATAAACACACACCTGTGCACACATGTATGCACATGCACACACAGGCATGCGCACACATATCCGCACACATGCGCAAGCACACATGCTGTGTGTATACCATACACACGGGTGCACATAGGACACGCTGTGTGAAATGCACGCACGTGTGCTTGGCAGAGTGAGTGCATTCACCCAGTCCATCTGCAGCTTAGGGAGGAAACGGTCCCTCTGAAGTCAGGCTGCTGGCTCCGTCAGCCTGCCACTGTCACGCTTCCACGCCCTCGCACATGCACCTCCTCTCCAGGCAATGCCAGTTTCATCTTTGCAGCCTCATAAAAGCCCCTTTGGTTTTCCAGCCCTGGTGCAAAACATCCTGTGTCTGGACCCCCACGCCCCCAGGCAGAGCAGTGCTATTTGGGCACACACTCCCAGACGTGGCAGTGACGCAGCAATCACATCGAACAGGGACACCTCATCTTCACCCCACGTTACACAAGAGGAAACTGAGGCAGGAGGCCTTCCCAGAGCCATCCTACTCCAGGTGGGAGAGGATTTGCACAAGTCGTGCTGGTTCCAGAGTCCCTGCCCTCGCCCACCTGAGGGAGGTGGGAGCCCCCGGGACTCCGAGCCCCTGACTCCTGTAATCCCCCAGCCTAGAATAGCCCCACCTAGTAGGTGCTGGGACCTGCTGTGAGGCCTGGGGGCCCCCAAGCAGCCAGGTATGTAGGTCACTGTCCCAGACACAAGGACGAGGAGCCCCATGTGCCTGGAGTTTCTGAAAAGCTGGGAATAATTTTCCCCACTGCGTTCTGTTTAGATTAACTGACTCAGCCAGATGTTGGCCGGGAAACTCCAGCTCGATGTGTCCCTGTCAACACAGAGGCAGATGCTGCAGTCCTGGGACCTCGAACTTCCCCCTTCCCAAAGAGGCATGGACGCCTCCTCTCCAGGGGGGTGGTCTGGGTCCGGTGGGTAGGCAGACCCGAGGCTGGGGCTGGGCCAGGCCCGGGGAGCCCAGCACTCCAAAAGTGCCTGCCCAGCTAGACCTGGAACCCGCCTCTCCCTGCCCGTGAGCTAGTCCCAGCGGGGCTGCCCAGGGAGACCTACCGTGTCCCAGCCTGTCCTCCAGGACCAGCACTCTGGGGGGCCCACAATCCCGGCCCCAAACCCAGGGACCCCATCTGCTTCCAGAAGCCGCAGCCTTGCAGGCACCACCCACAGCGCCCGATGCACTTTCACCACAGCTCTGCGGAGCAGGCTGGGAGGTGGGTCTGAGCCCATTCTACAGACGGGAGACTAAGGCCCGGCAGGGTTAGCCCTGAGCCACATGCAGACTCGCTCTGGGCCCCCAGCCACCCATCCCTGGGGACTCGGCACTGCCCTTCCCACGCCCCTGGCCAGTCTGGGGGGGGAACAGCTGCATCTGGAGCCCGACCCCCGTGCCAGCTGCTTTGGGACTTCTGTTGTTTCTCCATGGCTTCTCCTCTTTGGCTCTGGAGTTGCCTTCTCCACGCCACTTGCTTCAACGGCACTAAGGGAGACTTTCACAGGTCCTGTCGCGCCGGGGCCCTGGGGCCCTCCCGGGAGTGTGTGATGGAGGGTCCCGTGTGGAGACAGACCCTCTGCTTGGAGGAGCCCCCCACCGAGCCCTGTCCTGGTGAGGTGGGGCCGGCCCACCCATACCTGAGTAGGCACATGACCCAGACATCACCGCAGAGTGGTCACGTGACTCAAGAGCAAGGGAACAGACTCTAGCCCTGGGTCCTTGCCTGAACCCTGGGAAAGGGGTGTGTACCATTTGGTGGGATGTGGTCTGGGACCGTGGGCACCATACGGGGCCTGGGAAAGCCTGTCAGAGGACGAACCACACAGCAGAAAGCAGAGCTGAAAGCAGGGAGAGACAGATCCCTGATAGCACAATTACAGCACCCAGATCCAGCCAGGCCTGAAGCTGCTTATTCTTGATTGGACTTAAGGTAGTTTAACAAGAGAGTCTGACAAGCCCAATGGAAGGACTCCTGACTTGTATGAAAGCGATTCAATATTTGCTTAGCAATGGGGGATAAAGGCTTTAGCCTGAGAAACACGGTGGGATCAGGGCTGAAGAAATAGACTCATCAGCTAAAGGGCTTTTGTACAGTGCTACAGCACAGGCCAGGACCCAGCGTGTGAGTGTGGCCTGTTAGCCACCGTATGAGCATCACCTGGGGAGTCTGACACACGGGCAGGTTCTCCCCAGGTTCTGTGTTGACGCCCAGCTCAGCCAACACACCCCTACATGACACCCTGGCCCCCAGCACACCTCCCCTTAACTTGTACTCACTGCCCAAGCCCACCAGTGCCTGGAGTCTGTCTGCAGTGACCGGCCACCTCCGGCCAGGTGCGATTTCAAGTCCTAGTGCTCTGCACAGTTGCAAGTAGAAGTGGGGCCTGAGGTATCTCCTCCATCCAATCTGTGTGCGTGTGAGCACAGGGGGTGCACAGGGCCCACATGTGCTTGTCCACTGGGTGTGCGAGCTTGTCGGTGTGTCCCTGGGTGAGTGTGCACGGGTGTGAGTGTGTGTGAGCATGCATGGGCAGTGTGTGCATGTGCTCATGCAAGCATGCACATGGGGCTGTGGGTGTGCCTGTGCAAGTGTACACGCGAACGTGTGGGGTGTGGGTTTCTGTGGGTGCATGGGTGCGGGGACCTGGCAGGTGGCAGTGGGAGGGGAGCAGACATGGGATGGGATCCCTGGGGACAGTGCTTCCGGCTATCATCTACAGGAACATGGGGTCTGACACCTGCTGACCTCACAGCTTCTCACGCCAAAGCAACTTGACAGCCACCGCCTTTTTCAATCCCTTTTGTGCCAAGAAACTCGTGTAGGAAGCCATGCAACCTGTGGCTCCCCCATCTCCCCAGATGCTTCCCCCGAGTGGAGGTGTGGGGACAGCAGGGACATGGCCTTGGCCTTTGTGGCCCACCCAGGATCCCCACACACAGGCTCTGTGCTCAAGGCTGCACCCAGCTGGGGACGCCGAGAAGAGCGTGGGGAAGCCGGTGCGTAGCCGATGAGAGCAATCAGTGCCTGCCTGCGCGGGATGTAAAGGTTAATACATAAATCAAAGGGAAATGTCAGGTGCCTTTTAGCACTGATTGAGATGTAATTGGGGGGTGGGCATGCCTGGTCGCCTGCGCACAGGGAACTGGGCAGGCTGCGGAGAAGTCACGTTGCTTGTTTGTTTACGTGTCCACAGTCACATCAGGACTGATCATCCCCCTGCTCTGGGGGACGTCTCTCGGTGTCCAGGGGACACCAGCTTGGACGCTCTCAAGCTTTCTGAGGGCGTGAACCTTAAAGCCTGGTGCCCCAGTCTGAGTGGGCAGGCGTTGGTGTGCACCAGGATGCACCAAAAACTGCCAGGAGGACTTTCCGAATGCCCCCGCAGAAAGCGCCCCAGCCCAGGTCATCCCCAAGGGCTCACGTGGCTTCGTCGGGACACAGCTCCACGTGGCAGCCCCAGCCCCACTGCTGCAGCCGTCGCGGGGCCAAGACCATCCACGCGGCACTCTGTACTTTGGGGTAAATGCAAGTGAATACTGACGGTACAAAACAACAACCACTGTGTCTTGTGGAGTTTAAACCATACACGGAAATAAAGTGCAAGAAAGCAACAACGCAAAAGGCAGAGCGGGCAGAAGCCAAAGGTTCCGAGATCACAGCGATATAAATACAACCATTATGAACAGTCCTAACGGCAATGATTGCATTAGACTGCAAGTCAAGGGAATGTGTAACCAGCAAGTAACTGAAGGAAAATGTTAATAAACATCAGATCCATTCAAAGGAAGGCAAGGAAGAAAGAAAAGAAGGAACAAAAACCAAATAGGCAAAAAAGAGAACAAACGGGGGGGTGATTGCTATAAATCACATTAGACGTAAACAGATGCTAAGAACCAGCTTGTCGTCAGACTGGGTTAAGAAAAAACAACAAAACACCACTTATGAGAGACACATTTTAACTATAAGGACACAAAAAATCTAAAAGTAAAAATAGAAAAATACAGCATAAAAACACTGGCCAATGGAACGTCGGTGTGGCCATGTCACTGTACAAAACAGATATGACAGCAAAAACTTTTCTAAAGAGGGACATTTTATAATGGTAAATCCTAAATCTGTCTGCGGCTTCCAAATATATAAAGCAAAACTGTCGGAATGAGAAAACAGACAAATCCACAATAACTGGGGCTGAGATTTTAATCTGCGTCTCTCTACAGCAGATGAAACGGGCAGGCAGAGGTCAGTGTGGGTCTCACGACACAATGAACCGACTCAGGTACCACCCAGGACCCCAGAACGCAGGCACGTTGTTTCCAGGTTCACACAGAGTATTTACCAAATTGACCATATTTTGTGCCACTAAAATCCTCAGCAAAGTTTAAAAGGTTGCAATCAAAATATGGGCTCTTAAACAATAATCTAAGAATTAATCACAAAAAGATAATTAGAAAAACCCCAACTGCTGAAAATTTAAACAATACACTCATAAATAGTCTGTGATTCAGGGAGGAAATCAAAGTGGAAATTATAAGGTATTTGGTCTAAAAGGTAATGACACCGGGAAACTTTCAGGAGGCAGCGAAGGCGGCGCTTCGGAGGAACATTACCGTTACGGCCGCCGCCAAAACAGCAGGAAAGGAGAAAGCCTGAACATCAGTGATTTAAAGTGTCTGTCTTCATCAAAAAACCAGTGAACCAAACTTGATAATAAAAATACTAAAGATGAAGGGCCGGGCGCGGTGGCTCACGCCTGTAATCCTAGCACTCTGGGAGGCCGAGGCGGGCGGATTGTTTGAGCTCAGGAGTTCGAGACCAGCCTGAGCAAGAGCGAGACCCCGTCTCTACCAAAAATAGAAAGAAATTAATTGGACAGCTAAAAATATATATAGAAAAAATTAGCCGGGCATGGTGGCGCATGCCTGTAG